>JAPWTK010001391.1:0-51520 GCA_029963805.1 Aromia moschata
TTCAGTTCCTCAACAATCCTTTAAAATAATAAATAACTTTGGATTACCTTTTAATCTTTACGGTTTTAATCACCTCTCGATGATGATTGTCAAAAGACAGGTGAGTGTAAATATTTCGGTGTTAATAGAAAATTTATCCACGTGATTATTTTGTTTTTATTATATGCATAAAACATACTATTACAAAAACATAGACTATCCATAAAAAAACGGAGACGTGGGTGTGTAACAGTAACGCGGAATTAACCAGACATAGTGTCAGATTGTGCTGCATATCAGAATGCGTTAAATCTTGATTACGAACACTAGACTGCTAACAAAAAAGGTAATTTATGAAACGATTTTGTTCCCTATTTGACAAGATGGGTTCCATAGTCTTTGTCTGTGCTGTCACTACAACGATGTTGTGATGCAGGTGTTACCAGGTACACACGACATGCTCTCTGCATGGAACTTCTGCCCTTCGCCGCAACTTTTTAGTTCGAGTTGGTACCACCACATAACTCTCACGCACTGATAGTAGAGTTTGCAATTTGTCGCAGGATACCTTCCGAATCTCGTACAAGTGGTAGGAGGCCCTAAAAGATATAAATTATTATGGTTTTCTATTTTTTTTTTTTTAGATTAGATTTCATATGAGTTATAACTAAGTGAGGTATACTCGTAAATATGTATAAAAACGAGCCACCCGACGGTATACGCCATTTTGGAGAAATGGCTGACACTAGAGCCTTGTTTGTCACATATCGAATTTTATACGCAACTACCAGTACACCGGTGTGTGCGTGTGGTTGCATAGGCGTCAGATTAACGTAGAAATCGTACTTGTTCGGGATTTTGTAATAACCTGAGTTGCTCAGAATCTCAGAATTGTAAAGCAGTTAAATGGTGCCAGAATAATTTTTTTGGTTTGAAATTATAAAGGATATTCTTTTACCTACCTAAAGTTGTAGTTTCCTCGGTGCTTGCCCCATTTTTGAGAGAAGGTGCGCTTTCTGTGTACACGTTTTTAAACAAACTTGCTAAAACAAAGACGTTCTGTTACTACATAGCCATTAAAATCTCATGATGATTATTCTTACTGTCTTCTGATTCATCAGGATTTTCTTTTATTCTAGGCACCGAATTGTTGCTCAAATTTACCAAAAATAACATCACTGTATTTATTGAGTTCTGTAGAAAATTCATATCACGAATTGTACTCGTTGGTACAGTGTTAGGAGTTACTTCTGTAGGTGTATCCGCTGAAAAGATTTAGTCCTTTGCGTTAATCTTAATTTCATTTCAAGGTTCTAATGTGTTTTTTTTTTTAATATTTAAAAGCTAAAAAATTTGAACTATAAATAATTTTGGTCAGATTAAATAACATACAGTCAGCATCGTACATAAAAAATTTGAAGTCCTGTATGCCACACATAACTAAAAAAAATAACGGGCATATCCCTCTAAAACTCGCTGTCTCACTAAAATTTTATAAATAGTGATTTTTTTTCGAAAAACTATAGTTGTTTTTGATTCAACAAAGAATTTTTTCGTGTCTAGGAATGTGTTTTCAAAACGTCATCAAATCTGGCTATGAACGAGTGAGATGGAAATAAAATAAAATAAATGTCTAAGCTTTTCGGTTATGTCAAACTTTTGACAAGTGACTGTCACAATTTGTAAAATAGACAATTACTGTCATATGATGTGACAGTCTTGACAAGTAAATAAGGCTATAAATTCCATTAAGTATCGAAATACGTCTTTTTTTTCTCGGCCAACTTTGATGACGTTTTTTTTTTGGATGTCTATATTTTCGGAGTTACTCACGGGTTTGTGAAAACATCACAATTTTCCTCCTTTAGTGATATATTTTCACACCATCGACTTCTTTTCACATCGTCGCCTTCAACTTTTCTTGCTAACTGTATGTGTATTATTGTGTATAATAGTAGTATTGTAGAAATGTATAGGGTGTCCCAATTTAGTATCTCACCGCCGATGTTTTGGTTATTATTGAGCTAGAAAAAAATTCGAACGCTGAAGTTATGCAGAATTTTGAAAGGAATCTGAATTTGATCTCAAAATTATTATACAGGATTTTGTTAAAAAGATATTCCCAAAAAGACGGATTTTAAAAATTAATTGAGGTAAAATTTGAATATGGGATGTTCTATTGGATGTACAAGGGGTATTATAAAAGTATCCGTTGTCACATCCGACTTCCTCTTTCACCGGAAGTGACTATTATTCCATCAGTTTTTTGAGTCACCCTATATATTTGTCACTTTTTATTCCCTTCGTCTTCCTAAATCTGTAGATATTTTCATCGCTTTCGATGAAACCGGAAGTCGGATGTGACAACAGATACTTTTATGACACCCTTATATATCCTATAATAACATCCCCCACTAAAATTTGACTTCAATAATGTTCCAAAATTCGGATTTTTGTGAATATATTTTTAACAACACCCTGTGTAATAATTTCAAGACCAAATTCAGATTCAGAAACCTCAGCGTTTGAATTTTCTTCTAGCTCAAAAATAACCAAAACATCGTCAGTGAGACACCCTATACATAAAAGTGAGTATTACCTTTTTGAGAAGTCGTATAAAAAACTGGTTCAGTTATGGAAGGATTTGTACTTATTCTGGCGAATATTTTTCCAACAGTTTGTACCTTCGAATCATGTAGTATGCTCTCATCCTCAATTAAATCATATTTCTCCGTATTTTCCTTATACAACGCGTTTTCTGTAGAACCGACTGCTGGAGCAATTGCCATTCGATCGGCGGTAGGCTTCTCAGCTAGAATATCTCCTGGATTTATTCTTACCGCGTCCGCTTCTGTTGATGTAATTTTATTTTCGTGTATTACCGCTTCTACATTTGCCGGTGCTGCCACCTGGGTAGCGATCGGATCAGCCTTCACTTCGAAGGCACCACCTGTCTCTATTTCTGTAGCTGTGACTTTCCCAGTTGTAGATGGCAATTCTTTGCTCACATCTTCAGATTCTTCTGAATCTGTATGTCCTGGAGTTATTCTTACCACGTCCGTTTCTGTTGAAATAATTCTATTTTCGGTAAATATCTCTTGTGCTACTGCTTCTACGTTTACCGGTGCTGCTACCTGGGTAGCGAACGGGTCAGCCTTTACTTCAAAGGTACCACCTGCGTTTAGTTCTGTGATTCTTCCAGTCGTAGAAGGCAATTCTTTGCTCACATCTTCATATTCTTCTGAATCCGAGTTGGCTCCTGATGCCTCCTCAATATCGGTTCTAACCTCGGGGGAGTATAGTTGTCGCAGTTGTTAGACCTGTAGATTCAGCAGTCGCAAGTATTTTTTCTACAAGTACAGTTGCTGTTTCAGTCGAGTCTTTAAGTGTTGAGCTAGTTTCAGATGCTGTTGTACTTTTAGTAGAGACATCTGTGTCTGTTACGTAAATTGTTGGGTCACTCACATTATCAGCCCCATCCAACTGAATTTTGAGATCTGCAGGCACAGTTATCATTGCTGTTTCAGTTCCATCTGCTTCCAAAAACGTTTCTGATGATATTGCTGACGCAGTTGATGGGTTAGCTTCATGTGCTGATGTTGCGATTGTGTTTTCAATAGAGACATCTATTTCTACTGGAGCAACAGTAGCATTCGTTGCGTTATCAACTTTATATAGTGGTACAAAGTTCGCTCCAATCCCATCTTCTTGTATAAAATCGTCTACAGCAATTATTTCTACTGGTATAACGAAAGAACTGGTTTCGAGTACTGTTATTAAGACCGTACTTTCAGTGGGAGAGGGAAAATGTTGCATTGGTGTCTTTTATGACTTCTAAAGGTGGTGTCACACTTTTCCAGCTTGAGGCTATTTTTTCCGTGGCTGCTGTTTCAATGTCAGCTTCGGTTTCATCTATGCCAAATGCTGTTGCTGGACCATCTGTTAAACTAGCTTCAGGTGGTGTTATTCTAGTTGTATATTCAACGGCGTGGTCTGTTTGTGTCGCAAACATCGTACTAGTTTCGTTCTCGATTTTTTCTGAAAAACGCTCATTTTTATTACAAAATCTTAACTTTTTACATCTCTATTTTGACTCAATCGTAAACAGAGTGTAAAACCGATTTAATCTCGACCTCTAGATACCGACCTATGCTACTGCAAATTTGCGTGTACCACTGGACGTTAGTGACTGAGGAATAGGAGAGATATGTATGTCTATAGTAACGCGGAATTTACAGACATAGTGATAAGATTATTTCATGGAGGGACTTAAAAAATTTAGAGTACCTACGTTTTAGAAATCGTCAACAAGGGCAGTGGTTCTAAAACGGTTTCCCTTACAAGATTATTGGAACAATATTACGGTACATATTAATATCCCTCTAAAACTCGTTGTGTTTTATTAAAATTTCACGAACAGTGACTGTTACAAAAAGTAAGTAGTAAGGATGATTTTTGTTATTTTTTTATGTAAGGAAGTTTTGAATTTTTATAATGTTTTTGGTTCAACTCTTTTTACAAAACGTCTCGGTTAGTCAGACAAATTCTCTGAAGATTTCCCTTTAATATGAGCCCAAGAACTGAAAAGGATGTAATATTTTTAAATTTTAGTTTAGGAGTTTTTAAAACATCGCATTTTACTCTTTTGGCGATATCTTTTCACACAATCGAGATATCGCCTTCAGCTTTGGCTAATAGGTTTATTAGACGCAGAATTTCACAAGCTTTTACTCTTACCAGTCTTTCTTTGTTTACCTGTTAACCCCATCGCTGTCGGTTTCAATAAGTCTTCGGATATACACCTGCAAAAACAGAATTAAATTGTTCAAAAAAATTCCTTTCAGTTATCATTCGAGTGCTTACGGTGTTTTTCCCTCAGATTCACTGCATGTAGAACCCGCTGGACAATGCTTAACGTTACCCATCTCTATCACTCTGTCTGCCATCGTGAAGCAAAATTTAAATGTAATCTCAGATATGCAGGACACTCTCTTTGGGCCACATCCGAAAACTACGTTACGAAATTTAGTGGAGGAAAATAGCAATACCTATAAAATATAAAAACTAGGCCAGTAGATACGTCCTAGAGAGGCTGATGTTGAAATTTAACAATAAATAAATAATTGCACAGGGTTGTATTTCAAATTATTTCAATTTCAAAAATAAAGTTTAAATTATCACTTAATACTTATGTAAGTGGTATTAAGATAATTATTTTTTATAGGTGCTAGAAATATAAGTCCCCATGTGTTTTTTCTATAGGGTAGTACAACGAGTCATAAACATTTTCCATTGTGTTTTACAAAAAAATAAGCAAGCAAAAGGTATATTTAAAAATTGTACTAACTGAAACAAGGACTATGGTTTCAAGTCTTAAAACTACTTAAAATTACTTTAGATAACATTCAACTGTCTTGACATATGTAATTCCATAGCACGCTTGACTCCTCTAGCGACTCTTGAACTCGATATTTTGCTCAACTTTGAGATGGTATAAAAAGAAACGCCTATATTTTTTGTCCAAATTTCGCAAATGGGGGATTTGAAGGAGTCCTGATTGGCGCTAGGGATTCAGATTTAAAAAAAATTGCTAAGTGACCATATTGAATTTCGGAGGCATAAAAAAATACTACTACATATGTAAATATACTTACAATGGTAAGAAGATTTTCACAGGAGATATACATATCTTTTCAATACATCATAAAAAGTATATTTCCATTATTATATCCCTAAATTATATGATAAATATAGTCCTTTTGGTATATCATACTTTTTCTAAATACCTACTATATAGGTATAGTGTCTGTTTATGTACATAATGATCCAAAATAAGATATATTTCTGAAACAAGTGCTAGATACTGATGTTATCAATGCAGACTAGAACTAACGTCTCTTGTAGTAACGGAAATTGCAAAAAACTAGATTATTTGTTTTAGTGAAAGTGTTAATTTTCAAAGACAGTTAAGTACACGAACAAACTGGGTGATGTTAAATATTTGTGTTCGGCCATTTTTTTGTTCACTACTTACCTTCCAATTATCACTTATTGATGCCATAATTAAGGTCATTATCTCGTTCTTTCAATACACGCTAAAGGGGTCAGTCTGACATTAGTACCGAAATCATTTTTTAAGTGTAACAAATTATTTTTCTGCTACATATTTGTATAGAACGAAAGTATGGACTTTCCTGAATGGCCAAAAACAGAATGAATATAAAAATCTTCCCCCAAAAATCACTATTTCAGTCGTAATTCACGCAAGTAGTGTTTGTGACGCCATGGAATTCATAAAGCGGCTGCACTGTAGCAATGCAGAGCAAACTTATTCAACGCCAGGTTTTTTTGTGCTACAGATTTTTACACTTTAGCTATCAGTGTCGTTCAGACGAAACAATACACTCAATACATCAGTATTTTGTCCCATCAACAAAATATGGAGTGTGAAGAGATATCTCATTCTAGCCTCAAATCTAGAAACACAGCCTCATCACAACGTAGAACCCACCGATTTTAGATTATAACATGTATTTTGATGTGTGCATTTGTTTTAGAATTGATATACATGCATTATTTTGTCAGTAGGGGCCACAGAAGTCGATAAAATCTGTTGTATGCTTTCTGAACAATTATTTTGTGTTTATGAATACAGCTAACGTCGTTAAATGACTTTCGTCAACAATACCTTCAAATTATTACAGAGTTAGTAGTTGCCTATGTGAATTTAAACGGACTTGGAATACATTAGAATACGAAATGTGAACCGAGCCACCTTTAATTGCTATTTGTACTGAAAACATTCCCCAATTCCGCATTTGTTGACTGAAGAACAAAAACCGGTACAGTTCAACGACCTCGAAGCTAATAGATTTTGCATACATGCAGTAAACTTGCATATAATTCGTTTTGGCCAAACGTAAGGCGCTAGTTCGACTCCACTCGTTTGTTCGCAAATCAATAGTATCGGAATCAGGTGACAACACTGGCCGTCTGATTTGATTCAGTGACTTTTATGGGGTTACATTTAAGACCAAATATACGAGTAATAAAGAGAATAAGAGTAATCAGCACCTTAACCATAATATAACCTAAACTACTGTCGATTTTTTTTGTACGATTTTTTAATAAAGATCTCCTTATATTCACAAATGCCTCACCCTTTTATTGCCTTTATTACTTCCTTATTATGATAGTCTTTAATGTAACCCCATAAAAAAAAGTCGCGGGAGTCAAATCAAGTGAGTGGACCGGCTGGTCCACTCACAGTCAGATGGTCAGATCACGAGCGGGCAATGAAATAATACCACTACCGATACTGCTAATACACAATTCCAGTCTGTTCATAAAAGATCTTATATTCAGAAATATCTCACCCCTTTTATTGCCCTCATTAAATCAACAATGAGGCCATTAGTCATCACAATTAGTCATCACATACACAATTCCGATCTGTCCATAAAAGATCTACTTTTCTATTTCACAATCTATTCACAAAAACCTCACTCCTTTTATTGTATTGTCCTCATTCCGCCAAAAATTTGAGGTCTTGAGTCATTCATATTATTTGTTGTTTCTTCCTGATTATAGTGGATTGGCGGTCCACTCACATTCAAATGGACAGATCGCTAGCGAATAATAAAATAATACCACTACCAGTACTGCTAATCACAGTCAATAAATCAACAATTTGAGGTCCTCAGTCGTTCACATTATTTGTTTTTTATTTCCTTACTGTAACGGTTTTTAATGTAACCCAATAAAAAAGTCGCAGGGGGTCAAATCCGGTAAGTGTACCGGCCAGTCCACTCACATTCAGATGGTCACATCAAAAGCGAACAATGAAATAATACCACTACCAATACACAGTTCCAGTCTGTCCATAAGAGATCTCCTTAAATTACAAGCACCTCATCCATTTTGCCTTCGTTACGTCAACAATTGGAGGTCTTCAGTCGTTCACATTATTTGTGTATAACTTCCCTATTATAACGGTTTTTAACGTAACTCCATAGAAAGTCACAGGGGGTCAAATCAGGTGAGTGAACCGGTAGTCCAGACGGAGACCTGATTTGACCCCCTGTGACTTCTATGGGGCTACGAGCGAACAATTAAATAAAATAAATAAATAAGACATATTTATTACAGTTAATTTAGTTTACATAATTTCATATAATTTTATATTTATTCATTTATTTATATATTTATAGACATGGATTCATGACAGGCGGTTTATTTCCTGCTCGCTATGAACCGCATGGTGTTCACATATACAATAATGGCAAAAATTATAAAGTGAAACGAAATGAAAAATACTGGTTAGAATAGCTCACAACTATCAAATCACTCATCCGTATACGACATTCGCGCTACAAATTCACATCTACACAGAATTGCTTTTACTGCTCTTGTGCATTTTTTTTGTTTGTTTTTTTAATTTTTTTTTTTGTTAGCTCTAATCGCGAGTCCACGACCGAAGATTAGAACCGGTTAAGTATTCTCAACATATTACTTTTTATTTTTGTATAACAAATACAAAACCTTCCTAGTAGATATTTAACTAATTTGTACAACACAGAAAAAAAATAAATATTTAAATAATAGAATGGGCCGGCGATTGGTGATTCATGCTCGACCGGCTTAGTTAACAATATATATAGCAACGTGTCGACACTACGCGTGCCTCGATTTGTGCGTAGTGTACGTAACGTGAGCCAGCGTCCAAAATAAATGTTAATTATCGATCATTACGTCCGACACGATTTAATTAGTCCAAAAGTTTACAGTAACCAATATACAGGGTGCAAGAGTTGTAATTTTATTTTTTATTTTCGTAAATCACTTTTTAAAACCAACATTTGCTCAACTTCTTGGTTCCTGTTAACTTTTGACTAAATTGCAATATTTTTGCCCAAAAAACCTGCAGTTTTGCTGTGTCCCCTTATTAATGGGGCACCCTGTATACACCGTGTCTCACAGCAGTGGGCCTATATTGATATCTACCTTTGATATAAGCAGAAGTCCCAAATAGCTCAAAAATGTAGTTGAATGGAACGTTTGATTTTACTTTACCGCCAAATTTTCCATATTTTAATATTAACAATTTTTGAGACATAAATATAGGCCCACCATAGTGGAACACCACGTACAATATGTATATTGCGCCGTCGTGTACGCAAAATCACTCTCTCAAGAAGTTTAAACCACTATACTTCATAATTCCAGAGTAGGCGTCTGTTGATGTGCCCTCGTTCGCGTAGCTACCGAACAGCGGTAAAATTGCGAATTCTTGTCAAGTTAAGGTATATAGTTATAAAAAAGAAGGTACATAATTATAAAAACCATCGACTAATGGGGCATTATCTTGTTTGTCTCTTTAAAATAAATGTATATTTTGTGTCATTTCAGTAAATTATATAGTCATGGTTCGATTTTTGTGGGGGCTTCCTTTATAAAATATATGCCGTGCTAGGTTTAGTTGGTCTGTAGTTTAAACCAAAGGAAAAAAATACTATTTTCATATTACCATATAAAAATATTTGAAAAAACTTGTAATGCTTGGGAACACCTAGTATTTCCTGATACATGACAAATAACTTTTAATTTTAATACTTTTAATAAACAAAAAGATTTTACAAACTAAACATCAAAAAAACCTTTAACGTGTTGTTTTTTTGCACTTCTGCATGTTGAAAATCATCTACACAAGCGCAGACTGTCATTTGTTTTTGAAATATGTCAAAGATGTTGCAGGTTATGTTGAAATGCACGTTTGCGATGGGCCCAAACAGAAAAGTGTTTATATTATACCGAAATCATTGAAACTATATAAGCTTCATATTTATTTGGTGTAATATACAGGGTGCCCGATAACTACATACATATAAAAGAATTAATTTTTATGGCGTCCGGATTTTAAAACGGATGACTAGATTTTAATCGAGGCAGGCGCAATGTCGGACGCCTTGTACGAAAGCGGAAATTAACACAAGACAAAGAAACAAGGAATTTGAACGAAAAGTCCACGTCGAGACGATACTCCATGAAAATTGTATTCTCTGAAACGCCTAACTCTAATAAAATTATACAAACTAGCTGTACATAATTAAAGTTTTTTAACTTGTATGCAGCTTATGTGGCAACTCCAGGGTTAAAAATTCAGAATAGTACACCTTATTTTAAAAACTTTTTTTTTTTGTTTTCTCTTGGAGCACAAGAAGAACCGTACTCTTTTGTGCACTATAGTGTAAAATTAAAGTCTCCATCGCTTACGTTATTTGCTGTATTTTTTCTCTTTTACTAAAGTTCATACAAGCACTGTACGCCAAAAAATACAACCTCCTTTACTAAAACGTATGAATGGAAGCCCTAGTACTATCCGTGAAAAAAACTACGAGAAAATACGGGTGTTGTGATGACTTCAATATAGATTAGTGTAAAATTACACAGTTCTATTTTTAATGTGTAAATACTTTTATACTCAAAACGCATAATATTTGAAGTAAATGTAACTTGAAAGAATATTTTACGTTTTTTAGATAACAGCACACTGCGGTCAACAAATGTATCTTTTTACGGTTAAACATTTTACAATATACACCTTGGACATTAGGAAGAAGTCTAAACTAACGTAAAAATGTACGCTCTTCAAGGCATTGTAGATACCAGTATTCTCGTCAGCCATTTTGGGTCCAGCTGTCATTCTCGAATTAATATTCATTTTTTCATTGTGAAAGCACGTGGAAAATATGAAATTTCAACTGTTATATCACGTGGTTTTATTAAAAACACACCCGCCATTCTCGATTGCAGGTTTACAATGCATTCAGTGTTATTTTCGAATTAATATTCATTTTTTTCATTGTGCAAGCGCGTGGAAAATGTGAAATTTCAATTATAAAAGGCTTCTTTTTTCGTGTGTAGAACTTTTGAAAACCTATTAAATATGTTTCAATAAACAATAAATAAATAAAACGCCGCATTTATCATAAAATCGTTGTTATACAAAATGTAAATTCGATGAGTTAACCCACAGCCGTCTTGAGAACAAGCCACGCTATAAGAAAATGGCAACGCTGCCCTGGGGTCCGGTCAGTCTACATAAACATGGCGGCGTTATATGTGTTTATGTAAGAAATTGTCTGTTTATTCGCGTTTAATAGAGTTTTTTTTAAACGCTGACAATTACTTTAGATGATTGCAAATTGAAGTGCAGTATCTGTAGATAGTGCAGTGTATTAATAATTTGATATACAATCGATTTTTTACGTGTTTTCCGTGTTTTATTTCATTCGTAAACAAATATGCCAAAACGGTGTTGCGTATCGGGATGTAAATCGAATTACGATTCTTCAACGAATTACATTAATCTCCAATACAGAATTACGATCTCCAATGCAGACGGATTAATGCAGAAATGGCTCAAAGCTACTCCCAGAAAAGAATGGACATTGTCAAAACATTCTGTAGTAGGTGAGTTGCATTTTGATCCCGATGAAGTTACCAAATTTGATAAACATCTTTTACCAGATGGGACAATTAATACAATTGCCTGTAAAAAAAAATGAAGTCGAAACTAGTTCGAAAAGATCCAAAATGTAGACGTCGGACCCAAATTCAACAATATAAAAATTTCAGTGAGAATTTTGAAAAGTCAGATGTAATTTAAAATTACCAGAATTTTTGTTGTTTTTTCAGGAGAAAATCAAAGGAGTGTAAAAATTTTAAATAAAATATTTTTTTTTTTAATTAAATTTTAAACTGAAATTGTAAAAATGAAATATCAATTAATAATACCTCCTGTTAAAATTTTGTGAAAAATAACTAAATATAAAAATTAAAATGGATTTTGACCTTTGACATGAAAATTAACAATGGTCTCAAATACAAAATTTATTATAGATATAAATATCCTTATCAAAGCACTTCCAAACAAATTCCGTTCAAAATATGTTGCAAAAGCCTTAGTTTATTTAAAACAGGCCGTAGATTTGACTGAAAAAGATGAAACATTTTTTTCAACATCGTTTGCACATGATGCTTTGATTATTAAATCTAGTCTTTTGTTAATTTCTATTCTTTTTTTCTGTTAATTTCTATTTAATCTAGATTTTGTTAATTTTTTTGTTATACCTTTTCTGTCTATTCTTCCTAAACTAGCTTATCATTTTCTGTTCTATCCTATCCTCTACCTTTTATTTTCCATTTTCCTGGCAAAAATACTAATGCCAATTTAATAATATGTGATATTTATCATTTCTTTCCTACACGATAGTACCTACATTGATTGAAATACTTCATATTATTAAAGGGCTTGTGTTAGCTCTGCACCTTCCCCGTTGGTTTTGCTGAACGATTGCATATCACATGTTTTAATGTAGATAAATGGTGTTTTTACATATAAACTTGTTATATTTAATTGACCAAGCAGAGAAAACTATATATGACGTATTTGAAAAGTAAATATACCTATTATTATGTAGAAAATAAATTTGATCTACTTCAAACGCCTCGGCAAAGGCACCGAGATGACACACAAAATAAAATCGTCGGCGGTCGGTTTTGTTTCAACAGTTGGACTATAACATAGCTGTGCCGCGACGTTGCCACATTTACATCGTGGCTTGTTCTCAAGACGTGGTTAATCTATACTGTTTTATATATTTATATCATATTTTTAACAAAAATATTTTGGTATTTCTTCTTTACGCAAACTGTAGCAGCTTTTTATAATCGATATTTCACATTTTCCACGCAATTCCATGATGAAAAGAATGAATAAAATCGATTTGAAAAGGACATTAAACGCGTTGTAAACATACGAACGAGAATGTTGAGCTGGACCCAAAATGGCTGACGAAAACACACAAAAAAAAACAAAAACACGTCAATGTGGCAACACTGTCATCATATTGTGCCATTTACGATGCAAAAATTACATTTTCTGGTAATGACAATGAAATATCGCCTAAACTTTTGAACACATTTTATTGAAAAATCAACGGTGGGAATCTTTCTTATCTTTTAAGAAGCCCTTTTTAACTAATGACGTAAATATTTAGGCCTGAGCAAAGTGGTAATTTTGCTTCAATTTTATAAAAAAAAAAAAGAAATTATATATTTCTTTTATATCAAAGTTATATAAGCGAAAAGTATTTTGTGTCGGTAAAAATTTGAAGTTAGACATGACCGATTTAAAAGTAAGTACCGAAAAAATAACACCAGAATATCTCAGTAAAGAAGGCGGTAATATCGGGGCATAGTCTTCAGTAAATCGTTTACTAATTATTCCGTATTACATACAATCCGAACATGGTATTTCCCTAAACAAGATGGAAACGAAGCAAAATTAAACCATACAAATTTTGATCTACAGCCTTAAAAATAAATATATTGCACTAATTTTTCTTTTCACTCATAAAAACAAATATAAAAAGTAATGTAAAAATAGTTTAACATATAAAAAATATATAAATTACTGTTAACTACTATATCATATATATTTTTTTTAACCATATAATGTATGTAGGTACGCGTAAACGTGTACGCCACGTATTACGGGCGACGCGGGTCACGGTATACCCCCTTTTCTCTTTATTTACCAAAACAAAATTTTCAAATTGTCAGCATCTAACAACCAACATCATCTTTTGACATACAAAACACATTCAAGGACATTGCCATGACCATTTAATTTCACTCTAATAATCCTAGTGGGCCTGGAAAATCCATTTTATTACCGAAACAACTGATAGTTTCACAGATATATGGCGACAATCACTGTCACAGCCACCTTACCAGACTCTTAACTGTTCCCAGTTGTTTTCAACTGCGAACAGAATTTTTCTAGGGTCGCTAAGATTATTAGAATGGAATTAAACGGTCATGACATACTTGAAGGATTCAAAATAAAAAATCGATTTAAAAAACGTTTGGGTGCCCAAAAACTCATATATAGGGTGTCCCAACATTTCACTCTAATGATCCTAGTGAGCCTGAAATATTCATTATATCCAACTTATCAGTAAAATAAATGATAGCTTGACAGATATGGCGACAGTCATTTGGTCACAGCCACTAGGATTAAAATAAACGGTCAGGGCATACTTGATTTGAAAATAAAAAATTGTTTTAAAAAACGTTTAGGCGCTTAAAAACATTTATACAGGGTGTCACAATTGTGAATTGGTAGCGCTTTTAGCAAACTAGGACTCATATAAATGTCGTTTATATCTCAAAAGCTGGAATTTGTTACTGAAAGATGCTGAAAATTTGAAAATTTTGTTTAAATAAATAAAAAATTTGCGGGGGTGTGTACGTGACACCGTGTCACCCTGTATATAGAAACGGGTGCGCAATTGAATTAAAATTATTCATGATTTGAGACATTATCACAATTTTACAATTTAATATATTCATGAACGTACAACCTATTCAGATCCCATTGAAGCGAAACACTACCGCGATGATGCCAAGGAACACGCACGGCTCAAGCAACTAGATCAGCGTTTGATTTGTACTTTTCGCGCGCGCGGAGATTCATCTTGTCGGAGTTGATATCCTTGTCAAATAAACCTAATAAATATCTGGGAGAAGTGACAAATCAAAGTGAACGTTTGCGTTGTTTCGATTGGTCCTACTGTTAGTTTTATTTGTTTGTTAGACGTCGAATATACAGTGCTATGAATATATTAATTGTTCACTTTTAAATGTAAGCGGACTGGAATCAATTTAGTATGAAAGCGCTGGAGACCAAAGATGCTACAATATGAGGTGGGCGGTTATAACAGTTCATATTGACGGAGATGCATACGCTGAATGATATCACGGCAGTCGTTAAACACTCTCTTGATATTATCCGTGTCGACAGCACAAGTAAAGTGGGGATAGCAAAAGTGCTTGCCCTCGCCTGAAGCGGTACTTATACGCTGAAAAAAGAAACAAAACTTAAATTACATCATTATGGTGAACAAAACGATGAAATGGCGGATATTTCCTCCCGCAGGGAGTGTGGGAAGCCATTTCCCGACTTTGTATGTCGATGCCTACCGGACATATGAACTACTGCTGTAGGCACGGCCACACCTTATACAGTGACAATTCATAACTAAATATTAATAGGAAAACCATATATCTAATACTCCTATATTGCTATAAGGGTCTGGAGATTGGCGAAATCACCACGTTGCAGACATAGTATATGCGTCTGTCTCTCTCTCTCTCGTAACTACACTCAACATCCACATTTCCGAACTTTTACGTTCAGCAGACTTCCACATTTCCGAACTCTCGTCACCTCGGCATTACCGAACTGCTGGCGCATGCGCAAAGGGTTTTTCTGGCTCATTCTGGTACTTTTCTTTGTTTTTCGAGGTTTTTATGCAAATGTAATACATACATACATGTGTACATGTTAATAAAAAGAACGTTTTTCTAAACAAAAAAAAATGTCAGGTGCAAAGGAGAGAGTGATGCAGGTAATTATTTTGTAATTCAAAGTAAAGGTTTGTTTTATTGAACATTTTGTTGAAGTAACCTATAATAATTTCAAACTGAAATGAAAAATTATGAGAAAATATGTATTTTTAAGAAAACCGTGATACAAAACAAACATTATTGTACTGTTTATTTGCAGAGAAAAAGGCCTGCTAAGAGGCTAACCTTGGAGCAAAAGCTGGATTTGATAAATCAAACAAAAAATGGTGTTAAAAATGTTGATCTATGTAAGATGTACAATATTTGTAAATCGTCAGTGGCAGAAATTCTTGGAAAAAAAGAAATTTACTTTGAAAAAAACTGAAAAAAAAAGACGAAAATTGAGTGGACGGATTGACACAATAAAGTGCACCGGTACTTATGATACGCCATTTGAAATAAGTGTTTTCCACTGGTTTGTACAAAGAAGAACTCTTGTCTCAGGTGTGCTGCTGAGGGAGGGCGATTTCCTCTTTGCTGAATTCTGTGACAATCGAAATGTTTGTTAACAATCGCATTATTGTGTTTACATTTTTTTTCTCATTTCAAATTTCGCGGTTTTTTGTCGTCAACCAATCAACAACAAGTTCGGTTGTGTGGAAGTACAAGTTCGGAAATATCGTGAGAAAAAGTTCGGAAATATCGTGAGTTCGGAAATTTGGAGTTCGGATATGTGGATGTTGAGTGTACTTCGAGTCTTACGCGCATGCCCGAGAATTGAACATCTAGTCACACACAGCCAATTACTCGTGACGCTTGTGCACAACAGGTCAAGTAGTCATTTGCTGTCTCACTTACCCAGTGATACCTCTACTTATGGGAACCAGCAGTATAGGAGTATTAGATATATGAGGAAAACACACAGAAAGTGTGGGAAACCTTTTTTCTTTATTTTGTACGTCGATGCCTACTGGAAATATGAACTACTGCGGTAGGCACAGCCGCAATTTTTCTTACATTGGTAGTTCATAATTAAATATTAATAGGAACATGATGGCGCGTTTTTCCTACAAAGAGCGTGGAAAGGAATTTTCCGATTTTGTACGTCGATGTCTATCGGACATATGAATTACTGCGGTAGGCACGGCCGCACCTTTTTGTACATTGACAGTTCATGATTAAATATTGATTGAAAAACGATGAAATGTCGGATATTTTTCCCCACAGAAAGTGTGGAAGCCACTTCCTTATTTTATATGCCGATGCCTACTAGACAAATGAACTACGCGGGTAGGCACGTCCAGAATTTTTTTGGCTTTGAAATAACCTTCCGTCGACATTTTTTGTGCAATATTGGTGTAGAGGTATAAAATTACCCCACTTAGTATAAGGAGATATGTATACCGTGTGTGTAAAGCCGACATCGGCCAGTTATGAAAAAGGACAAACATAAGTGAGACAACAGATAAGAAGCAACCGCACACACATCGAAGGTAGTGAGGGAATAAGAACATCACTCTCACCACCTGTGCTTGTTGTTAGAATGAGAAGTTTAGCATTTTCACAACTGGCCGATGTCGGCTTTAAATTTAAATTAACTGTAAATGAAAACAATTGTGGTTATTTATAAAAATTATCTCACTTAATATTAGGTGGTTATTACTCGATTTATACACAGACAAAAAAAAATTGTGGACAGTCATATTTTAATATCTGGATAATGATTTTGGACAATTTCTATGTTCCTCGCCGATAATTTAACATTTCTGGCCTGTCTTTTGTATGTGAATCCCAAATTTCAGTCATATCACATAATTCTTATTGTGACTAAATTTAAAACTGATTTAAGTGATTGAATCAATATATCACGTCTTTATATCCTCCTTGAGCCGTCATTCACCGGTACACAGCACTAAGAGCCTCAACAAGCGCAAAACGTGAATAGATTTCTGTTTTATATACTAGAAAACGAACACGAATTAAACTTACCAAAAACTCATCTCTTATAAAGTACTTGGCTCTAAAGACTTCGGGAGGTTCATTTTGCATCATTTGCAACTTCGGGGCGGTTGGTATCTCGCAAATTCCGAAAAGTAGTCTTCTAATTTGCTTTTACCTGCAAAATTATTACACATGTTATATCCGTCTACTAACAACACCATTTACGGTACTAGGGACTTTATAGGATCAAGGAACTTCTCTCGCGTACCAAATTCGAGAGGAAGGATGACCCAATCGTGAGCGAAGTGGGAACAGCTTCAGAGCGCCCTCCAGCGGCCGAAAAGTAATAGTTAAAGAAATCTTTTTCAAGAGAAAGAAGTTTCAACGTGAACTGACTCATAAAACAAGGACTAACCTTGCGACAAACTGTGTTATTTTGCAAAGAGGAATAGTAAAAAGATTGGATGTCTTGAAGTTTAAGTTGTTAACCGGCTGAATTTATTTTTTTTTAAATACGATCGGATAGTTTTTTTGGTAAGATCGCAATACCGTATCTCATAATCGCTATTTACTTACCCGCCAGTATTTTTTCGGCAAGGAGATCTTGCTTGTTGAGAAACAGGATCACGGATATAGTCCGCAACCATCTGTTATTCCATATTGACTTAAATAAATCTAGACTCTCCCTCAGGCGGTTCTGTGTGGGGTCCTCGCGTAAAACCATATTGTACGAACTACACGCCGTTACGAATATGATGGCAGTAACATCGTTAAAGCATTGAATCCATTTTCGTCTCTCGTCCCTTTGGCCACCGACGTCAAACATACTGGAAAGCAAACAATGCTGTTTTATCGACAACACTCTTCAAAAGACACCTCAAAGTATGTAAGACGCTTTAAAAAATATCAAGACACATGTAAAACTTAAAATAACCAGAGAAATACGGGGTGTTCCATTATAATAGGGCCATGTTGAAACTGCAGATTGTTTGAATAAAAATATTGCGATTTAACCAAATTTATTTAGCCCAGAAGTTGATAATAGTCAAGGTACAAATTACTACTTTCAACTAACACAGCAGAGAGTCTAACGTACGTATACCCCGATAAATCAACAAGAACTTGTAAATGAAATTGGAATATCACAAAGAACCTGCACTTTCGATGTGTTCCTTTAATAACGGCACACCCTGTATAGTTTACGTTCTGACCCGTACTGTCTAGCGGTCGACGGTAACTTACTGGAAGTTGACCTTGTCAACCTGGAAGAGCGTTTCAAAGATGCCACTCGTAAGCACTCGGCAACGTAGGATGTCCTGCTCCGTTGGTGTGTAGTCTGGCCGCCGAATCGTGTGTACTTGATCAAGGAAGTACTTTGCGCAGTCTATTAATTGGTATTCATTACTTCTATCAAAGGTTGCCTGAAACGAAAATTGGGATCAATACTATGCACTGTACACGAGCTGTCTTAGTAAAACTAGCATCAGTTTTGTGAAAACACTGGAAATTTTTGTTTGATGGTCACTGATTTAATCTTGGCCTCTGAATCCTGACCTAGGTTACTGCAAATCTGCGTGTGCCACTTGGAGTTTCGAATGTACTGAAGGATAAATACTATGAAATGTACAAACACGAATTGTCTTAATAAAAATAGCACTGGTGTTGAGAAATGATTTAAAATACTCAGAACGTTTGAGGGTCACTGATTGAATCTTGGCCTTCGAATCCTGACCTAGGCTACTGCAAATCTGCGTGCGCCACTGGGAGTTTCGAAATGTATTGAGAAATAAATACTATGCACTGTACCGGTGTACAAACACGAATTGTCTTAGTAAAAGTAGCACCGGTGTTGAGAAAATATTATTTAAAATATTCAAACAGACTGTCTGACTAACTGAGCAATCGCTAACAGTGATTAGCGAAAAAAAGAGCTGGTGATAAAATCACTCTTGATATTTGACCAGTTATTATACTCAGTCTCACTCGGTAACTCTCTGTTCTTGCTCTCTGCGTTGGCTTGTCGGCTCTACAGTGTTGCCAGATTACACGATTAATCGGTAGTTACACGATTTCGGTCCTTTTTAAACGAATACATGAATAAAGGGACAAATCTCACGATTTTTGGCGTATGGTAACAAAATTCGCCACTTTTAATAAAAACGTAAAAACTTTAAAAGCATTCAAATAACTTATTTAAATTAAATCACTATGGGTGTCCCAAAAAGTGAAAAAAAAAAGGATAATCCTTGGGGGTTTTATAGCAAATTTAACATTGAACAAAAAAGTTCCTATAAACATGGGTCCGCAAATGAAGTCTACCTACTGAAAACCTCAAAAAACCACAAAAAAAAGTTTTTTTTTTTACTTTCACTCAATAAATACTATGAAATGGTTCATTGATTCAAAAAAGTCTCGAAGTCAACCTTTTAGTACATCAAATTTGGAGTAGAATGCCGCCAACCGCTTGTTTAGAAGACATTTACCGCTGATTTTGAAAATGAGGTCAAACGGTGTAAAAGTAGCACCGGTGTTGAGGAAATATTATTTAAAATATTCAAACAGACCGTCTGAGGGTCACTGATTTAATCTTGGCCTTCGAATACTGACCTAGGCTACTACAAATATCGTGGGCCACTGGGAGTTTCGAATGTATTGAGGGATAAATATAGTGCATTGTACAAACACGAATTGTCTTAGTAAAAGTAGCACCGGTGTTGAGGAAATATTATTTAAAATATTCAAACAGACCGTCTGAGAGTCACTGATTTAATATTGGCCTCTGAATATTGACCTAGGCTACTGCAAATCTGCGTGTGCCACTGGGATTCCACATTCCACATGTATTGAGGAATTACGGAAACACTGGTGAATTACTGGAAATACAGGTGCACTGTATAAGCATGAATTGTCTTAGTGAAAGCACCAGTGTTGAGAAAATATTATTTAAAATATTCGAACAGACCGTTTGAGGATCACTGATTTAATCTTGGCCTCTGAATCCTGACCTAGGCTACTGCAAATTTGTATGTGCCACTGGGAGTTTTGAATGTATTGAGGCCTCATTTTGACTTTTTACAGAAAAAAAAACTGTTGGACTGAATTAAACCATTTCTTCACATGATTCTTGTAAACTACAACACTAAAATAGCAAAAGGTGGGTAAAGTATTTTTCGATATATTGATCGATGATATTAAAATTGTACCAAATTTAGAGGCAGATTTCGACTAAACTAATTTGTAAATTAATTTCCAAAAAAACCGTTTTTTCAAACTACTTCAGATTTTAAAGGAACATAAAATGAACCTTCTTTTATATGCATGATTTTTTATGGAATTAATTATCTTTTAGTTAATGAGGTTACATAAAATGTCTTACTGACATCTTCGACAATATTAAATATATGCAGAATAAAAACATACTCGCATTTTATGATAATTGTATAATAAATAACGATGCTGTAAAAATACTTTAAAACTGTAAAAATTAAAGTACAAGATATTAACAAGTACCTAAGTAAAAGCCCTTGATTTTTGAAAAACTTTTTGCTCCTCACTTTGCAATTCGCATTGAAAGCGGGGCCTCAATACATTCGAAACACATACTAAGTGAAGATGTGTGCATATGTCCAGCTAATTTTTGATGTCGTAAATAATAACAGTAAACGGTGTGTCAATCACAAAAAGCTAACATGGATCAAAACAACCAAAACGTTGCAAATAGGAGAGATGTGTATGTGTTTAGTAATACGGAATCGGCAGACATAATGCTAGGGTTATTTCTCGTAGTTGACCTCAAAAAAATTGGCGTATGTTTCAGGAATTGACAGGTTGAGGAACTAACTTGACATGTGGAAAATGTAATTAGCAGTATTTACCAACAAGGGCTTTGTTTGATATCTCGTTCGATACGATTAGTTATTAACTCACCTGTACACCTTTATCTTTCCAGAGAGCTTCCGTGTGGTCATAGAACTCGGGGGGATAATCGAAATCAGGACCGGTAGCGCAATCCTGGATCCAGTCTACTCTTGCTTGGTTCTCTGATTTCTCTAGAGCTACGGGGGCTCAGCGTCGACATCGCTCCCGTAATCGTCTGAAATCACGTGGTCATATATCAAAACACACCGGTACAAATCAAAATCAACGTCATTCGCCATCAGAAAACACGGATCCGGATTCCGACCTTATTAGATCTCGACAGAGTCGGCTTGAACTTGTTAGGTAGGGTGTGTTTTCGAGAAGGAAGTTGCCGACTATGTCGGACCTATCGGAAGATGCTGGTCTAATTTTAACACACTAGAGGGCGACAAATACAAAATAACACCACTGTAAACCTTTTTTTTTTTACGGCAAAATGGGAGTTGTTAACGCGAACACCCTGTACACAAGGCTAATCCGTTTAGGATAAAAATTAACATCCCCGCCTACAAATTCCTTCCTAAAAATCAATGCCTTTATAAAACCTCGACATGACTTTGGTACTTGATTTTCGACTCTATCAATAACATTATTTATTACATTAGATTATAATAAACAGAGATTTCCCACCTCGCGGAAGTTTTGGTGATTCCAGGGACGTACTCAAAAGCAATTGAAGACCGACTATGGAATGTGTAATATTTTTACTAAGTACCCCCCCCCAAGTACAACCCTGGTTTAGTACACGTCACCGGAAAATCCACGGAAACCACTGACCACCGATTAAGAATTGTGTAGAAAACGTTTTTTGAAACTGATCAGTGATAACTGCTCACATTGCGACAATCATAATTTTAATTACTCAACTTCTTAACTGACGAAGTGTAGAGAAGGATTACCATGAGAAGTTTTTCCCGTATAAATCCCGTCAAAACTGTCACCTCACCACAAGCAGATAGTAAAGCGAGGTGGAATTTATCGTAATGCTACCACTAAGATCCATTCGAAATTTTATTTTGCGAAAATTCTTGTAAATGCAATCTCGTTTCTTTGGTTTTTTGTTTCTGCAACTCGTAGATAAAACACGTTATTTTTAAGGGCACTATTCAGATTTCTGAAGAGAATCTACCACTCGCAGGATATACAGGGGGAAACAGTTACAATTTTATTCTTTGACGTTCGAGGCACCCTGTAGGTTAATTCTATAAAGTGTCTTCAAACAATTGGTTTTGTACGGGTGGAGGTCTACTTCCCCCCAAAATTTTTTTTAATTTAGTAACATTCAGCAAAGAAATAGCATTGATTTTCGATACAATCTCACTTAAAATTGCAATTGTGAATAAACTTCAACTTTTTGGTGTAAGAATCACTTTGTTAGCAGTTACAATTTTATTCTATGACTTTCGAGACACCCTGTAGGTTAATTCTATGAGGTAGTCTTCACATAATAGGTTTTATTTAGAAGGCTGATTTGTTCCCAACATTTTGTTTTTAATTTACAATTGTGCAAAGAAAAGGCATTGATTTTCGATACGACCTCACATAAAATTGCAATTGTGAATAAACTTCTACTTTTTGGTGTAAAAATCACTTTGTTAGCAGTTTTATTCTTTTAGCAAATTTTATTCTTTGACTTTCAAGACACCCTGTAGGTTAATTCTATGAGGTAGTTTTCACACAATAGGTTTTATCGAGAAGGCTGATTTGTTCCCAACATTCTGTTTTTAATTTACTGTGACATTCGATTGTTTAAAGAAAAGGCATTGATTTTCAATACAACCTCACATAAAATTGCAGTCGTGAATAAACTTCAATTTTTCAGTACAAAAAATCACTTTGTTTTTTGTACATTTAGTCAAATCAAGTGATTTTAAAGCATCACATTTAAATTTTCTGTAAAATTTACAGAAAATGTAGATAGAAATCAACATATGTATGTATGCATGTATAAGATTTATTTATTAAAAACAAATTTACCTATCAACATTTGTTATTTGGTACTTTTGGCTGACCCTGTATTTTGAGGCAACGCATTTGAAAGGCAAAACTATGGATTGCCTTAAAAACATTTCACAAACATTAGTTCTGATATTCCCAGATTTACAAGGGCACACTTTAAGTTCCTATAGTTTTAGAAAATTGAGATAATTGCAAATAGAAATTGGAGTCTAATTGCCACAGTAATGGGATTTCAGTGTGTTTATGAACGTCCAAGTTGCAGAAGTTTTTCAGGAAAATCAAAACATAACCTATACTAATCCGCTAGCAATCAGCAGTGTTAATGCAATATCAAGAAGACTGCAAATGCCATATAAAGATGATTTGGAAAATTTTACGTGAAACCAAAAAAATATATCCTAATAAACTGTTGGCTCAGATTGAAATTGAACCCAAATAATGGTTATCCTGTATTTTATGGACAGAATCAATACTCAAATCTGCCGAATATGGCCAACAGAAAATCCATACGCAATCATTCAGAAAGGCCTTCATGACAAGAAAGTAATCTTATCTAGTTCACAGCTAATTTCATCGTTGGTCTGTATTTTTTCGAGAAAATACAGGATAAAAATGCACTGTAACTGTTATTGGTAAACGATAACTCCCTCCGAAGTGTTCACCAATGTTTTCGATTCCGTAAAACAAAAGAATGAGAATGTGTCGTGAAAGGGGGAAAGTCACTCATTTAGATTAAATTTATAACTTTTAGGTTCTTTGTAATGTATGTTTTTTTCCTCAATTATATTTATGCAGTGACAATGCAGGTATTGTAATTTTCTTCATTATAAAAACTTGAGAACTTGACAGTTACAAGAGAGATAATTCAAGATATGCGGGGTCAATTCAAAGTCATATTTTGAGGATTTTACGATATTATAACAAGTGTCATTCGACTTAACCAATCGAGTTTGTGTAAATATTCAAATGAACGTGGTTTTAACATGTTCCTTTTTCTGAACAATGCTCTATGTACGTGGCTGTCGGCAGTTTTCGAACGAGGACAAAAAAATAAACACTCACAATTATGGCATCTCGAATATTCTTCTCTATATCCTCTATCGTCTGTTACAGTTAATTTCGTGTTTGGCCTGTATTTTTTCGAGAAACTACAGGATAAAAAGGCCTGAAATTGTTATTGGTGAAAGACAACTGCCCCCCTCCGCCAAGTGCTCACTAATGTTTTCAATACTGTGAAGTAGAAGGCAAACATGCCACTCGTTTAATTTAAATTTATAACATTTAGTTTCTCAGCGACAATGAAAAGACTCCAGAAGTTGACAATTCTGAGTGATAATTCAAGACATGTGGGAACCATTCAAAAACATATTTTGAAGATGTCATTTCTTGACCTTACATTATTATAACAGGTGCCATTCAACTTAACCAATCGAGTTTATGTAAATATTCACATAAACATAGTTTTAACGTAATGTACGTGGCTGTCGACAGTTTTCGTACGGGCACAAAAAAAGAAACTCACAATTATGGCATCTCGAATATTCTTCTTGATATCCTCTATCTTTTGTTTCTTCTCCTTCTCGCTGAACCCGTTGACGTGCAGGATGCGCATCTGCTTGACGATGGTGGACTTGCCCGATTCGCCGGCGCCAAGCAGCAGGAGCCGGTGCGTGGCCCTGTACACCTGCTTCTCCTTGGCCAGCTGCCGGTTGATCTGGTCGCTAATCCTCTTCTGCGTCCTGATGTCCTCCGAGGCCTGGGCCGCGTCCCGATTCCCGAAACAGCCCATGGCCGCCAGGGGGGACCACCAGCAATCGGCCCCCTTATCGGCGGCCACGGGGCCGCACTCTGGGCCCGACGCCACCGTGGCTGTCGTCGGCTTGTGTCTCTCGGTCAGCCTCTGCGGCGCCTTACATCGCGGTCACTCGGCGCTCGCCCGCCGCCGACATTTCAGTCACTCTAGGTTAGGTACCGATGCCCGCTTCACAGGCAAAACGGCATAACAGCACCGCGTGTTTACCGATCGACGGCTGTTTGAGAACTTTAAACCTGTGTATACGCTGAAAAAATGGCTCCTCGATGTCCTATCTTTATGGCCCGCGGTTATTTTTACCTCGGTGGCTCGAAAATAGCCCACCGCCGCGAGACAAGACGTATATTACTGGTATACAACACACAGATACACAAGTGTATTTTAAAAATAGACTCGCCAATATTTTCTATACGGTTTTTTTTAATCGCGATATCCTCTAACGGTGTTCTCAAAAACTACACGATACACCCCAACAACTAAAATCGACTTTTAATCAAACTACACCTGTTAGCGCGTCCGTCCCGTCCGGATTACGAGCGCGAGAGCGGCAGGTCGCAGGGATGCTTCCGACGGTCGTTTTCCCCGGGGCGCTCCGACATTTGCATGTTTTTTTATAAATGTTTTAATAAAAGCAGTCGGAAGTATACAATTTAATGCTTCTGACGGTCTCGCCAGGCGCGGCGCCACTGGCGCTGTCAGCTGTCATCCGTGCGCAGCGGGCCGCCGCGTCGAGGCGGACGAACGGCCCAGCCTGCTGGACCGGGCGCTAATCGTTTCGGGTCGGATTTTTCCCATTTTTTGATCCCCGATTTTTGGAATGCCTCTGGAACATCGTAAGAAATGATAATTCCGCATAAGCGCCAGTTGAGGAGCTGTGGAAAGCGTGTTATTAAAACGTAATATCGAATATTCTCTAAAATATCCGAGTTTTTTTTCTTTTTCTTTTAGATAATTCGTCGATAAAAACTATTCGTTTTAGAGAAAAGTTGAGGAGAGAAAAGAGTTTGTTTAAATTTTATACGAGGTATGTAAAGAAATTAAAGAATGCGCATTAATTGTTGGAAAATGGCAATAATTGGAATAAAAGCAACGTTTGTTCGTGAATTTTTTTCGAATCGTGGCTCAGAAAACTTTTTGATATAATAAACCAACACGTCGAATTTCATCCAAATCGGAGATCCAGCCCCGTTGTGAAAAAAATGCGATATCTTCCGAACTTTATAGAGCAGACAAAAAACCCGACAGCAACCAGAATTCTTTTGTATGTATAAAAGCATTCAAGCTTTCGAACCTTTTTTGAAAATTTCAAATCCGTTCGTTAGGAAAACCTTGAGAAGTTACTATAAACATTATTTTGGCTCATAAACAACTGAAATAGCTCTGCGAGGTTTCGATCAAATTAAATCTAAAAAACATTGTAGCTTCAAAATGGAACTGACGAGTTCAAAACAGCGACGCGCTCTCAAAATGTCGTTAACTTATTATGTTTTAAATTTTAAGATATTTCCTAGGCTCTCCTAATGAACTTTTAAATTGTCAAAAAAGGTTCGATAGCTTGAACGCTCTTTCATACCTACATAAAAACAAATCAGTTTGTCCAAGGTCTCTTCACGGCTTGCAAGTTTTGAAAAATCACATTTTTTTTCACAAAAGTCCTAATTGCAAAATTATTGTGCAAAAACTATCAGACCGAGTTCGATGAAATTTCTTATGATATTTAATAGTGGGTTTATGCAGATATTTTTAGTAATAAGAATAAGAATAGTAATAAAAATAGGAATAATTTTAATTTTAACAGCTGAATGCGTTCAAAAATTTAGAATAATTTTAAAAATAAGGATTGTAGAATGGGATATAAAACGAAGGTTTAACTTTTATGCTATTACTATTCTTATTCTTATTACTAAAAATGTTGCATGACCCACCATAAGTATAAGAAAGCTTGAGACACATACTAATAATATTTCACCGCAGCGTTTTGAGGTAGGCTTGTGATTGGCTAATGTTGCGGAAGTTTAGAAGTCGACGAATTAAACATGACGCCAAATATTTTGATTATAAGAAAATTTTTGAGTAGATGCCTTAATATTCTATTACATATTATGTAACCTTAAATTAAAAGTGTTGTTAGTTTGTGTCTGTTTATCTTAATTTGTATCTTTAATAATGAAACTGAACAGCCGCGCAACCGTCGTGTTTACTGCAACCACGTTGTTACTAATTTTAACGACTTTAGCAGTCGATTTATTAAAAAAAACAAACTAGGCGATTTGCTTTGCATTTTCTATTATCTGCGATTGCGCAGTGTGGGTTTCGTGTAATAATGGGTTACGCAGAAATTTTAAAAGATAAAAAATAACAAATAAAAACATAAAACATCTCATGCAGCAAACCTTTTTTAAAATTATTAATATGCATTATATAGGATTATGTTATAATTCTTATTTTATTACAAAAAATTCTGCATGAACCCACCATAAGAATAAAGTTTAAAGTTAACCATCATTCAAGGTCATCCTTATTTTTAAAATTAAAAAAAAAAATATTTACTGCATGAACTGGGTCATTATAAAACGAAGGTTTAACTTTTATTCTTATTACTATTCTTATTCTTGTTACTAAAAATATCTGCATGAACCCACCATTAGACAGGATTATATGGAAAAGTCCGTAACTCCCTCATTTGAGAACAGATAGCGCCTGCTCTACGAAAGCAAAAAATCGGATTGCGATTTAAAAAATATACGCGTTTAAATTTTAAATGCAAAAATCTAATTAGAAAGACACCAATATTCTACAAACTCATAAAAACCGACAAGCTACAGGTAGCCCTATTATTGATTGTACCAAAGTTCTTGGAAAAAATGCAACAGCAAGCCCAGAAGTGGTATCTGAGGCAAAAAAAAGTACACTCAACATCCACATATCCGAACTCCAAATTTCCGAACTCACGATATTTCCGAACTTTTTCTCACGATATTTCCGAACTTGTACTTCCACATAACCGAACTTGTCGCTGATTGGTTGACGACAAAAATCCCCGCGAAATTTGAAATGAGAAAAAATGTAAACACAATAATGCGATTGTTATCAAACATTTCGATTGTCACAGAATTCAGCAAAGCGGAAATCGCCCTCCCTCAGCAGCACACCTGAGACAAGAGTTCTTCTTTGTACAAACCAGTGAAAAACACTTCTTTCAAATGGCGTATCATAAGTACAGGTGCACTTTATTGTGTCAATCCGTCCACTCAATTTTCGTCTTTGTTTCAGTTTTTTCAAAGTAAATTTCTTTTTTCCAAGAATTTTTGCCACTGACGATTTACAAATATTGTACATCTTACTTACATAGATCAACATTTTTAACACCATTTTTTGCGTGATTTATCAAATCCAGCTTTTGCTCCAAGGTTAGCCTCTTAGCAGGCTCTTTTCTCTGCAAATAAACAGTACAATAATGTTTGTTTTGTATCACGGTTTTCTTAAAAATACATTTTTCTCATAATTTTTCATTTCAGTTTTAAATTATTATAGGTTACGTCAACAAAATGTTCAATAAAACAAACCTATACTTTGAATTACTACAAAATAATTACCTTGCATCACTCTCTCCTTTGCACCTGACATTTTTTTGTTTAGAAAAACGTTCTTTTATTAACATGTACACATGTATGTATGTATTACATTTGCATAAAAACCTTGAAAAACAAAGAAAAGTACTAGAATGAGCCAGTAAAACCCATTGCGCATGCGCCAGCAGTTCGGTAATCCCGAGGTGACGAGAGTTCGGAAATGTGGAAGTCTGCGGAACGTAAAAGTTCGGAAATGTGGATGTTGAGTGTACAACACTTCCTATGGTGTTTTGTTTAAAATACTCTTGTATCACTGTGGTTAATTAATGATTTATTTATTTATCGTGCTGGTAAAAAAAGATAAGCCTAGAACGTTTCGTTAGAATTATTTATACAAGATATGAAAATTATCTCACACAACAGCATAGCAGTTAGCCACGTCCTTTTTCTTATGCGTAGGGGAGTTTTTTGCCATTGAAGAGGCCGTCGAAAAGTCCGTTCGCGATCTACGCTCAGACGTCTAATGGTTCCAGTCCGATTCCTGATTTTTTCCCAACGTTTAGACACCCTGTCCGACTTTATAGCTATAAATTTCTTGAAATTACTCCAAAAATACCAGTAAGTGATGTAAGTACATATGAATCAGGGGTGAGAATGAACATGCATTTTGTTCTAACATCCGACTTTAGCGATACTTCGTCTGTTTTCTACTAGAGGTCGAAGCGTATCCGTACTATTCGATATTGTTTTCAGCAACCAAGGACTAATAAGAAGGGACTCAAGTTCTCAGCAAATTAATTTGTATAAATGTGAAATGATTTTCGTCCCGCTTTCGCCAGTAAATATACTCTATTATGTTATATACGCGGTGCGACCTCTAGCAGAAGTTAGATGAAGTATTACCAAAGTCGCCAAAGTCCACCGAAAATGGCAGGATGTCGGATTATTCCTGTGACATGTGCCCTATGGCAAGAATCCGGTGACTGTATATATCGCCATTTGACAAAATATGGACAAAAAGTGGCACAAATTAACTTTTGAGTTGAACCCTAATTCCTGAGTCGACACATTTCGAGATCACTGGTACACACTATGTACAGCATTCTGTTACTTTTGTGTCTGTGGTTGACACACTACACATATGACAGTTGACAGACAGGATAGTCTTCGCCATTTTTGTGAGGTGTAGTTAAGGTAAAAAAGTGTTATATAATTATTAATATAATAAGCTAGCTTTCTTTGGAATGCTTTCCACAAATTATTTTACGTACTGCGTTGTGTGTGTAATTTTAGATGATTATATTTGTGGAAAATGTGTATCGTATCATCATAGCACATGATACTTATGTAAAAATTGTGCGTACCTCATATTAATCATTTAAATAACAATTACTAAAGTGGGGCGGCAGATTTTAAGCAGTGTGTGTGTGAGATTTCATTACTGCAACTGTTTAACAACTGTGAACATCTTATTCAGGTTGACATGTTAAGGTAACACGTAGATAGATGTATGAAAAGTGAATGTTGAATCATACTCCAAATCATTTATTTACTCATAAAAAAAGCACACAAGTCATAAATTGCTCCTCGTTACCTACAGACTATTTGTAGCAATTATGTAACCACCGATGTTTCACTTAGATCATGGCTAGCTCGCTAATAATCCTCCAGAGGGCGCTAAAGAATGTCCCAAAGATCCCCCTCAGAGCTGCTCCCATGAGCAGCTACACGCGGACGCTGATTGGCAAGCGTGAAATCGCCGGGTTTGGCTTCAACGGAGAGCCCAGTTATATGGACCGTCCCGACTTCCCCATGCCCGCCATCAGATGGAAGGAAGCCACTCCGGACGTATGTGTAAGTTGAAAAATTGATTAGCGAAAGGCTTTTCTCGTTAAATGACAAGCGTCGAGGTAATACGGTACTCCCTACGACTACAGCACGACTTATCGAAATCGTTGGTATAACGAGGGTTTCTATAAATTCGATATTAAGTTGGCTGTGAAAAGAAAAACATGTCTTAATCAATTGTTTTCCAATATGGCCGACATATTTTTGACAGCCACTTAATTGGAAGGTAAATCTTTTGAATTCACAGCCACTACCTGTCACACAATTTTAAGGAGTTTTTCGTAGAATGTTTTAGTTCAGAACTTTAACCTTGACCATTTTTAGGCTGTCAAACGCCAGAAAAATTTTAGGTCTGAACCTGTCAAAGACATAAGATTAAATTGGCAGAGCCTACTTTGAGGTCCGATGTTGTTGAACGCTCGTTGTGCTCATAGTTTGTGTCGCTGTATGAACTTGCGGTTTTAAACTTTTGTAGGCGCTTCGCGAAAAAGAAAAGGGCGATTGGAACAAGTTGTCCATCGAGGAGAAAAAGGCTCTCTATAGAGCTTCTTTCTGCCAGACTTTTGCTGAATTCTCGGCCCCTACAGGAGAGTGGAAATCTATCGTAGGGTTAGCGTTATTGCTCGCTTCTTCCGCCCTTTGGATTTTCTACGGACTGAAGACTTTCGGTAAGGAAAAATTTCTGTTTTATTCTCTTTCAGCTGACTTAAAATTGTTTTTTTAATAGTTTACGGCCCATTGCCCGAATCGTTCAACAAAGAGAACAGGGAGGCCCAGTTGAGACGTATCATTGACTTGCAGGTGAACCCTGTCCAGGGCATATCGTCGAAATGGGATTACGAAAACGACAACTGGAAGAAGTAACTTATTGATTTTTTTTCCATCGTGAACCAGTTATATAGCGGATCTTTCGTGGTAGCAACACGAAAAATTCATATTGCCTAGACAAATATTTTTTTATTATTTCTTCCCCATGTGATAATTGTTTAAAAGAACATGATTCATGTTACATCTGAGTATTAATAAAATACTTTTAACTGTATTGTATTCCTTTCTTTAGATTTTTCATAATCAAAAATATAAACATAACCTCAGTTTTAAACGAGTTGGTTTGGAAGCGGGGGTTGAGTAAAGAGTTGTGAACAAAAACTAAGAGAGTTGTATAAATAATTTCACTGCCAATAAAATACGCAAATCGATATCGCCAGTAAGAACACGCATGTAAGAAATAAAAGGAAGTTCACTGAACTCAGTCGTGACGTCACACGCTAGAATAATCAGATTTGATACGAAAGGAAAGCAGCTAATGATTATTTAGAGACATTAGGTATTATGCTTTTGACGACACTGTTCATAATTCATTTCTTAGAGGATTTTTCAATGATTGCTGTCAACGTAAAATATGTAAATACATACGTATGTACATATTTTGAAAAGTAAAAAAGTAGCACTGATTGTGAAAATGTGAGATATTTGAAGGGAACTATTTGATTGCTTTTTTTAAAATGGGAAAAATATCTAAAGTCGTCGTTTGTGGAATGAAAGGCGTCGGAAAAACTGCGATTTTAGAACAAGTTGTGTATGGAAATATCACAGAAGGAACTGTAAGTGATTAAAGCAATTACCTTTTTTTCTGTCATGATTTTAAAATACCTCTAATTTACCCGCATCAATTCCTATGCATTAATTTGCCTGTCCGGTTCCTTCAAGTAGTTTTGACATCTACATTTGCCGTAAAGTCATATTAATCCTATGGTTAACACATTAACAAGCTCAAAAAATATTCCTATTCAGCATTCAAGACCCTAAAAAAATCTCCGTTCCCCGCTAGGAACTGCACCCCACAATCGAAGACATCTACGTCGCCAACATCGAATCAGACAAAGGCACACGGGAAAAGATGCGTTTCTACGACACTGCCGGGATCGAGCACTCGCAGACTGCCACGGCTCCACGGCACGACCAACCAGCAGCTGCCCCGGCATTACCTCGCTCTGGCCGACGGGTACATCTTAGTATACGACGTGGAAAAAACTCCTCTCTCGACGCCATAATCTCCATAAAAAGGACATCGATAAGAACAAGGACAAGAAAGAGGCAAGTCGATCGAGTACATTTTCGAAAATATCTGTATCTACGATTCGTTTTAGGTTACGATAATAGTTATTGCGAATAGGATCAAAGAGGAGGAGGGGAGCAGCGAAGAATCGACGGTGAATAGGGCAACGCAGTGGTGCAACAGGGAGAAAATCAGGCATTCTCGCGGCGACCGCCTTGAAACGAACGAGCTTGTACGACCCGTTCGTCTTTATTACAAGCAAACTGAATCCGCCTCCGAGCAAGAGCAGCTTCACCCCGTTGTCGATGGGGAGAAAAGTAATAAAAGACCAGAATTGAATATAATTTTAAAAGAATTTGTGTAATGAGTTCGATGAATAATTTATTTGACAACATTTGCGTAACTTTCAACGTAAAAATAATGTTAGAAGTGACTACAGTATTGTATTGAAGCACTTTATATGATATTTGATGAAGGGAAATATATTATGGATCAATAAGCCTTTGGTAATAGTCGTTTTTTACCTTGGTAATGAAACGAAAAGCTCTACCAATCGTAAAGGTCCTGATTTACTCAAAAATTTTCTGGTTTCTCTTTCTCTTTATGCATCCCTTCAAATTTTTTGTGGACGTAAATTAGTTTCCGCAAATTCTTGACTATGTCGTCATGTTTCCTTTATTTAAATATACTGAAAGATAAAATCAGGCCTCATCAGAAGGTGTAACACTCACCATTGTTCGTATTTTTGTAGTCACTGTTCTTCGGAATATTGCGGACTGCTTGAATTTAATAAGGATATATGTACCGATCTTTTTTTACTACAGTTTGGCATGTTTCTACGGATAACTGAACTTTCTGTGACAGTTATTGCATTATATAGTATAATCCAGTTGGGTGAGTTTTCCATTTGATGCTGAATAACTGCAATACAATCAGCTGTTCTTTTTTTGGGCGCTCTTCTTTCAGGTTTACGACTTATCGATCCAATCTCACAAAATTCGTCAACACTATCATGAACTTGATTTACGAGACATGTGTAAAGGGTTAGAAGGTTAGGAAATTGTTCTCGAAACACTCAATTGCACCATAAGCACATCGTTTCCTAACCTCCCACTTCGAAAACAACTCGAGAAGAAAAGTTCTGTTACTCGTGCTGATCATATCTTAATAATGAACCATTATCGTTCTTTTTCAAAATAGCGTATCACTCTTAGCGGCAGCCATTTAACTGTTTTTGGCATTTCAAGACACACGTGTGGCGGCGCGACCTCTTGACACATTTCCCATTATGCATTGCAGGATTAGAATACCTTACTCTATATTATCTTGGTGTGTGTTTTTTAATGCACTTTTAATAATCCACTTTAGTAAGTCACTGCGTACAGTTGATAGACAGTTATGTAATGTGTGACCTGCTAATGGCATCTCTAGAACCTATTTGTTCTAGAACTCACGAAATGCTTGTTTATCGAGTATATTCAGGGGTACATCGCAAGCATTAAAAGTAAGTCGTACATAAATCGATTTCTCAAGGGCACACCCTTCTTCGAAACCTTCAAATGAATTTATTATTAACGTAATACCGACGCTGACGACTTTTATTTTCATCTGAAATACGCTTTTAAGCGCCGTTTCCTCAGCCAGGAAACGCACCACTCAAAGGGAACATCGAATAAAACAACAATTATTAAATAATTACCTATATTTTAACTCCTGTGAGTCTTAAGGTGCCTCACAAGGTGCGCCTTCTGCGAGAACCTCTTGTTACAGTACTCGCAGAGGTACGCCTTCTCGCTCGGTGTGCACCAGCATATGCTGGTACAGCTGTCCCTTGGTCGAAAACGCCTTCCCACACTGGTCGCACCTGTAGTTCTTCTCGCCAGTGTGTATCTTCGTGTGTGTGTTCAGGTTGCTGGAGCTGGCGAACCGCTTGCAGCAGTAGGTGCAACCGTAGGGCCTCTCCGACGTGTGGATGGCGATGGTGTGTTTCGTCAGCTGCTGCGCCGTGGCGAAGGCCTTGCTGCACGCCGCGCAGATGTGGTTCTTCTCGCCCGTGTGGGTCCGCATGTGGGTGTGCAGGTGGCCCCGTTGATGAAGCGCTTGTCGCACAGGTGACACACGTAGGGCCTCTCTCCCGTGTGGATGCGGATGTGGTGGACCAGGCCTGGTTTGGTGCGGAACACCTTGCCGCAGGTGTCGCACTGGTGGTGTTTAGGCTGCTTCTTCGTTTTTATGTTCAGGTGCGTTATGTTGACCAACGCTATGTCCTCCACCTGTAATATATCACGGGAATATACCAGAGATAGCACTAAAATATTAAAGACAGAGTCGGACGGTGAATAAAGATTGTTTATATGAGGGATAATTTATGAAAAATTACATATTTTCTGTTAAAACACAAGTCTACTTGAAGAGTATGCAACCAGTGTAACGTGACGATCTTCATAATTGCCTACTTTTACGGGGTTTATATTTGGCGTATAGGGACTCTAATGAATTGGTTCTATGGCGCTCGGTCGTTCTACAAAACTGTTGATTTGCGTGTTGTATATCAAAATCGCAATTATTATTTAATTTATGCATGATATTATTTTTCAAGTGAAATTTATCATTTAATTTTTTGGTCAATCCGCATTTCCCTATGTTTTGGAAGAAATATGAGGCTTTTTATATGTTTTTAGTGTTGTCAGTTGTTAATGTTTTTTAAATATATCTTTCCGTATTTCTCACAGTGATGTACTACGTACTAAGTGGGATCCTGACTCTTAAAGCCGCTTTACAGTCTTGCCGGCAAGAAAGATTTCTGCAATTTTTCTTGGCGGCAATAAAAATTGCGAACTGTAAAACAGTTTAGAGCTATCTCTAGTATATACAGTGTGTTACATTTTATTTACATTTAAAAATGTTACGAACTGTCAAATGTCAAATTTATTGAAATAACCTAATTTTTAACGGAACACCTTGCATATTTTCACCTGCTCTAATAGAAGTTTTTATGCCATTATGCATTCATTCTTATTCATTTAAGGCATTTACTATGATACTACTATTGGAGTTAAATAAATAAAAAGACGAACTAAAGGAACTGATTAACAAAAAATAACTTTTCTTCAAGAAAAAAACAGACGAGATTTTTTTTCCATTTTCCTATATTCCACAAATTTTCCACAACTTATTCAACTGGCGCACATCAAAAATATAATTTCTTACGATCCTCCAGATGCATTTAAATAAAAATTAGGAATCATATACAGAAAAAAACAAACTACCAAAAGTCCACACTAACCTTTAGATCCACATCCGAGGTCTTCAAGTCACTGAGTTCGATTTTCAGTTCGGTGAGAGTATTTTTGTCTATATTGGGCAGCGGAGCGGTAGGATTCGGGTCGATCTGGATAGTCTGGAACAGCTGTGGTTCCCGAATTTGTAACGAAGATTGAATGCCGTTCGACTCCAACATCTGCGGCTCCACCGCCTGCTGCTGCTGCTGCTGCTTCTGGACATGATTATTTGTTCCCCCGTCGTTATTTTCCACGAAAATAGTGCTGGTGTTCTGTTCGTCCTTCTTGAGATCGATAAACCCGGCCAAGTCGGGGGTCGGAGGCAGGTGGTGGTAATTCTCGAAGCACTGTCTCAGCTTGGCGTCTGAGTTCTCACATTGGGTCTTAAACTGAAAGGCGATGTTCAGCTTTGAAATGCACTTCTGGCATATGTAGGGGGGCAGGCCGTCGCCTTCCAGAACCTGAAAAAAAAAATTTAAAGTATTTTTGTTGAAAGCTTGTTTTCTTTTATTTCCCAGTATAATAGGTTTCCAAATATCAGTAACAAAACGAAACCTTAACACTAGGGCAATAGGGAACATACAGGTATGGAAAACGTTCATTTTGAGACAGTAAATTGACGATTGAAATAATCAGTGTGGAAGGGATAGGCTATGCTTTGAACAGCCTGTGACTGGTGCAGTTAATGTTGAGCACTTTGAAGTGATGAATCATATGACACGGACAACTAAACAAAAACATGTAGGGGTGGAGCTTATGCACAGAAACGCCTTATTGTTTATAGATGTGGGATTTCCAAACCTGTATATGCCTCCACTTATAAAATTAATGAATTGATGGTGAAGCTAGCCCTCAGTATTTTACATCACTGGTAACTGCCAAAAAGCGGAACAACAGACAGTGTTCTGTTCATTATAAATATATGGATTACTGTTATTAACTATTTGTAATAGAAACTCACTTTAATCGAGCATCTCAAAAGGACCAGATCTTCCCTAAGTCCACGCTGCTGATTCTGGGTAACGTTAAGATAACTAAAAGATAAATACTATGAATACTAATAAGATAACGAATAAAAAGTCCTGCTAAACGAGGTTTTGCCTGTTATATTCTTTATTATTAGGTCCAGAAGAATCAAATGTACATATAAATGTACATTTATTTACTGCTGTACATTTTTAAATTGCTTTAAATGATATGCTAATGGTTTTTAAGCCTTGTAGGCGCAGAGACTTTTGATCGGGTCCTTAGAACTACTCCATACTTACTTAAATTTGAATTATAATTACTGAGGGCTATTTCCTGGAAAGTTTTACAAACAATAAGTGAAAGTATGCAAAATAAACTATTTGCTAAGTACTATAATGAATGTATACAATTTTTTTGTGTAGTTTCTATAACAACTAAAGATTTCATACTTATTATCACCATTTTTTCAACACGTCTACAAAAGAAATGGTAACAGGTAGTAACGTTTTAACATCCATATAAGATAGTAAAAATGTTGTATTGTTAATCAAATGATTAAAGGAAAATTATTAGCAGTGTATTGCCGAACAAGATTTACCTGGACTGCGGCGCAGGCCATTATCAAAATAGAAAAATGCGGTGGCTTAATGGGATCGAATATTGGCATTAATTTGGGTCCCTTTTCCAGACATATTCTGCATATATTGTTTATATTCATCGTTAGGTAGTAATTCAAGAAATCACTCGATTGCATATTTTTGTTATTAAACGCCATATTTTTGCAAACTTAAAACTGTTTATGTTCGATTTCCTTCTAATTCCAGGCGGTATATTTATGTTTATGTTGATTTTATCATCACACCGACTTTTTAATAACAAGCATAAATAATCCGATTACGGAATTCCAAATAGTCGAATTTATGAGGCGCTCTAAACAACCATAAACTCAGGTGAAGTAACAATGACGTCATTAAGGCTTTGAAAATGGGAAGGGAACGCGTCTCTCCCTATTTTTTTTCTGAAATTATTAGTTTAGTTTTGATGAAATTTGGATGCAATTGTCATAAATTTAAAAGGCGGCAGATCGATTTAAAAAACTAACAGAAAAATAATAGATCTGCCATGTTTTAAATTTTTGACTCTTGCACATAAAAGGCGCCGGACAAAAAACCCTTGTTTCCCAAATTTCATGAATATCAAATCTGTAGTTTCAGAGAAAAAACTAGGGAGAGACACGTTTCCTCTCTATTTTCAAAACGTTCATGACGTCATTATTATTTCGCATGAGTGGTTTTTTGAATAGATTATTATTCTGCGGTAAAACTAGTGTCTCCTGTTTGAAACAAATCATACAAAAAAATTTCGATCGGTTACTTCCGCGAGTAGAAAACGCAACACCTTCTTTGGTGGTCGACGAGAAAACGGCTAAAGTCCTAGGGATTTCGGAACTAAACATTTGCAACCCTGCGAATAAAAGCTAATTTCTCTAGACTGTAGACATAAAAGGATACAAGGTGCTTTTTTTATTGTAAAAGAGATTAAAAAAAGACTACACAATGAAAGAGTTCTGAGTTCTGGACGATTGTTTATCCAATAATAAATATTCTATTTATTTTTACATGGACGTTCTAAGCCTGTGGCGCTTTTAGGTAACTATCTTCGATTAAAAAAAGATATGAGTAAGACACTACATATAAGGATAAGTGGATATCATTTTACTTTTATCATTTTCAAGTCATCTGCCGCGATAAAAACATTAAATATAGACCCATGCAAAGAATACGAAAAACCCTTTAAATTGTGAAGTGCAGAATTTAACACTTGTTGTTTTCTGCTTATCTTATCGCTTATCAGCAATCAAAATATTTAAGGAGAGTGATTAACCACGAAACTCTTAAATCAGAACTCACAATTAAAGATTTCGCCGTGTTACAGATGGCTGCCGTCAGTGATGTGTGGGTTTCTTGGTTCAGCTGTTGCGTGGCGCAACCCCAAAAGAGAAGACATCGAATTGACAGGTTAGAGACATTTTTATGTTTAAAAGTGTTAGTATGTAGTTAAAATTAATAATCTCTGGCTATTGTGCCATTTTTCTTGTCCGTAATCCTTTTATTTACAGATCCATGATAGGAAACCCGACAAACTTTCAGCATACCGGACACGTTGGAAGTCGGGACGTAGAAATACCAGGCAGTCAGTTAATAGCCCTCCAGAATCAAATGAAAAGTAAAGGTGGTTACGATACCGCCTACAAGGTATGTAGGTAGACGAATTCTCATGAGTCACATTATTTTTCTTAAATCGGCCCCCCAAATTAGTTTTGAGAGAAACAACTTTCAGTAAATGAGGTAATCATATCATTTACACAAACTCAATACATTGTGAACACAGTTATCGAGTGTTCAAATAAATTTGAGAATGGCTCAAGTTGGCTGTGGAAAAACAACCGTACATCTTAGCCAATTTTTTCCAATATGGCTGACCGGTTTTTTGTTAGCGTGAGCTGTAGGCAGTTTGGTGGAACGTTTTTGAATCTGATGGCCTGGGTTCAAATCTCGGCAACATTTTTTTACTTCTTGCTTTGTTATAGCTTAATTGAAAGACAAATGAAGCTGAAAATTTGTACGTCATTTCGACTGTTTTGTATTAGAACTTTAACCTTGACAGTCAGAAAGCTGTCAAATGCCGACTACAAAACAAAAATTCTACGCCTGAACCTATCAAAGACACATTTGAATTGGCAAAGCCTACTTTGATATAACATTTTTAGTCATTTTTATTTCATTTTGACTGTTTTGACTTAGAACTTTAACCTTGGCAGTTTGAAAGCTATCAAACAGCACTCTTAGGCCTGAACCTATCAAAGACATGCTTTTGATTCGACAGAGCCTACTTTGACATCAAATTTTGTTGAATGCTCGTTAGTTATACGAATGGAAAATGTAATTAAAACAAGGATCGTATATGTTACCTTACTTTTGCCATGAACAAATTATATATGTAAAATTGGTTGTTTTTAAAAAATGCAATTCGTTGTGTTAGAAAAAAAGTGTACGAATCTGTTTTAGGAGCCCGACTGGTGCCAATAGCAGTTACTTAAGTTGTGTGAATATCGGAGCTAGCTAAAGTGTCATAAATAACAGAACGTTTGGTATTTATTTATTTGTGGTATTATTAGTCTAAGTTACGTTGTAATTGTACATATAATGTAGCGACAAACTAGTTAAATTCTTTGTTATACTAATCTTCCGCTCTCCATCGAAAAAATTTCAAATTCTATGGAGAAACGTCCACGTAATATCCGGAATATTGAGCAATATGCTTTACGTTGAGCTTCCAGAACCCTCTTACATTAAGTTGATGTATTATTTTCTTATTTTGAGATAAAATTTTTATTTGCTTGACTATACTAAAGTAGTTCATTTTTTTTTGTATTATTTCGTTATGTATGAAGAAATAAATGTAAGAATTTTTCGTAAATAGTTTATGTTAAGTTTCGTGTATTAAAATGTAAGAAATCAATTGAAAATTACACACTGAAAACGCACATTTTAGAAAATATCTAGCACAAAACTCCAAATAAAACTTGGTACTAAACTCTCTACACTTTCACCTAATTTCTTACATGGATCCCCCTAAGTGCACTTATCTGTTTCTATGCCGGTAACTAAGTAGTTAAATCTGAGTTGTTTGAAGAGTAAAACGGAAATTTTTTCTCAAGGAGTCGGTTCTGTCTAGTCAATCAAATTTAGTGCTACTTGGGCACTTTCGGAATGTTCGTTGGATGACGTCGTTGTGAGGCAACTGTGGGAGAGATCAGAAAGATGTTTTGTGTTGTCTGTCCGTCTGTTTGTCACTTTAAACTGTAAACTCTTTTTTTGCAAGAAGGGAAAGAATTCATATTGGCAACAGTGGTTGCAATGCAGATGCACTCTAGAAACTTTTCGAGCTCTGTTTGATATTTTCAGAGTTGATCAAAAGTTTCCTAAAATATTGGTATTAAATGAAGGATTTCGTAATGCCAGCGAAAAGAGGATTGTGTTAAAAAAAAACGTTTTCAAAGCATATAGCTTAGAGCATTAGTTTGTTTGAGTTTCTTTATTTATTTATAAGTTGAAATTATGGGATTATTTTTAGCTGAAATACATATATTACACATAATTTGAGAGTTATGAGTAAATTATGTGAAGTATTTTAAATGCAATACCAAAAATTAATATTTGGATATGTTACATCACAAAAACTTTTTGGAAAATATTAATTTTTATGTTATTAATAAATAACAATAATCGACTGAGTTTCTCTCAGTTTAAAATGGGTGTAAATCAACAGGTAGGAATTTCAATAATTGTCTATTTTTCAACTAACTGTACATTAGACTATCCCGATCAATATCAAAAGTGGTCCTTTTTTAGATACAAAAAAGACTACCACTATAACGATTTTTTTACAATCTCCAACTTGTGTTAAGACGTTCCTATTTTATTTCCTACTTGTCTTCGTATTTTTAAAGTGTATTTTGAATATTTATGATATAAACTCATAGCCTCTTTCCAATGGAAGTATTCATTCTCCCACTTTTTGAAGGTTTATGATAAAATTCTGCTAATTCTTGTGCTACAGTATTAATTTGATTTTTTGCTTCTGGTAGGATTATAGCTCGTGAAATTCTGCTTCTAATATCTTCTTATATCTTCAACTTAGGCCTAATAGATGCAGAATTTCACAAACTCTAATCCTATCAGAAGCAACAGCAAAAAAATATGGTAGTACAAAATTACCACAATGTAAGCAACCTCCAAAAAGTGGAGGTACAAATACTTTCGTTGCTTACTGTATATTGCATTCTACCAAAGCTATTTTCTTTTTATATTCGGCGTGGGTCCTGCCAAATCCTCACCATAACTTATAAATTTAATTTTTCTCGTACACACTTTCATTAATTAGACAGTACTCTATTCTGCGTACTTTCTTTTAGTGTAACTAAAAAATGGTTTAGCACGTATTTATTTATTAAGTCATACGCTTATAAAACTAAGTTTTGGTATAAATTGTTTACTATTGACTTCCTAACGTTTGCGATTATCATCTAGAAGGAAAAAAGGTATTCTGTCTGTCTAACTAGTAAGCACAAAGTGTGTTTCGTTGGGCACAACTACTGGCTTTGAATTCTTTATAATATGTATGTATATTCATTGTGCAATATGTTACGTTGTAGTTTTTCATGAGTGTAATAATGACTGCATTTTTTGGTGCATCAAAGTATGTTTATTTGTTGTACTTACCTCAAAAAAAAAAAAATGTAGATATTAGGATCAAAAGTAAACTGTGTAACTTTTATAATTGTTAATAAACATTTTTACCATATATACATATTATGTATACAAATCAATAATAGATTATTATAAAAAAAAATCTGTAGTTTTTGTACGAACCCCTAATGAATTGTCTCCTAGATAGATTCGTAAAAATTGAACTTATTACATTTACAAGGAATATTAAAGTTCGAATAAATAAATTTTTAATCTAACCGCGAAATTGAATGCTTTTTTGATTTCTCTTTCCACTCTGATCACTTAGGACAGTGTTCTTAATCTAACAAACAAAACTACCCAGCTGTCACTCACCGATTTAAACGAAACTTTGCACCCTCATAGAATACTAAAAAAATATTGAACCCCTGTTTTTTTTTCTTCCAGAATATGCTTTTTAGGGGTAGAAACCACCCCTAAAAGGTGGTAAAAGCAATCGCCATAAATGAAATTTAAAAATTCCAGAATATATGTTACAACATAAAATTTAATATGATTTATAATTTAGCAACATGTATTGAAGTACATAACATTTTTTTATTTCCAAAATCTTAAGGGGTCACTCAGTTTCGCACTCAGAGGGGTCTACCCTCTGGAGTGCGAAAAATCAAGGCATTGTTTGGGATTTTTTTTCTGCTCTACTAATAAAGCGATCAAAAATTCATTTTAGGACTTTATTAAGTACATAATGAGGTATATACAGATATTTTTTTGTTCAATAAAAAATACAAAATGGTGTCATAAATACACATCGAACACATACGCTTTTTTTATTGACCATCGGTGGGCAACACAGCAATTTTTTAAGAGCTACTAGAAAAAAACAAAAAAATCTGTTTCGTTATCTACATGAGTTTTTCTAAAGCGGTACACAAGATTATTGTAAAATATTGATTTTTCGCAAAATGCCAGCAGTTTGAAAAAAAGAAACTCAAATTTTACGAAAATAAATATATTAACTTGTTTATAAAAACCGTAATTTTTAACCGATAGAAAAAATCGTGTGTACTGCTTTAGATAATTTATTTGAGAAGCTACAGTCAAAATTTCAAGTCGATCGGATAAAAATTGCGCAGTTATACTGCCCACCAGTTTGAAAAACATGTTTTCGAAGAGAACGCGTTTAAAGTTTCAAGACGTGTTTACTTCATGAAAATTTCAAAATACAGGCATGTTAATTTTTTTACCTTTAGTCTGCTAAACCAGGATCATATCACACTCAAACCCCTCTTATTTCACCTTCGCTTAATTCACATCCTCTCTTATTTCACCACGTTTCCCCCCTATTATGTCGCGAAACTGTCCCGGTTAAGTCGCCGCCTGTAAAAGTTTTAGAACTACGTTTGGAAATTGGATTCTCGCATGAATATGTACAATTTTTATTGAAAAAAAAATGATTGTGTAATACATTAAATATAGACATCTAACCTTTAAAATAGGTTAGGTTCCTTTAAAAAATATTTAACCTTTAAAATATTCATTCAAGTAGAAAATTGAACTTTGTCACTCACGACGGTATATTTACGTTTATTTTTTTGTTCAGTTGGCTCATTTTTCGTTATAACAAGTGCTGTGGCATATCTCTAAATATTTCTTTTTTGCAGCTAAAACACGAAAAAGTTGACGTTATGATTAAGCGAGTTAAGCAAGACTAAATTTCGCCACTGGATTTGATGAATTAAGAGGAGTTCGAGTGTATATCCCGGAAAGAACACAAATCAACTTTTGATCGGTACTGCCATCTATTATTGGAAAGCTTAAGTATGCTTGGTAGATTGTAAGGCCTTTACGAAAATTCACTTGGGAGTAATTCAGAACATCTTGAGCGATAGGTAAAACAAGATAAGCGTTACGCTCCCTGGTGGTCGCTCAACAAACTAACGACTGGGACATCGTTTATTCAAACTTCCATTTGAGTGCCCTTGTGTTTTGAAAGTTTTCCGTTTATATTTGTGTTGTATTCATTAAAATTATTATATTAGCGTTATTTGTGAGTATTATAATTATTTTTTTAAATATCTTTTTCCTAAAAAAGAATTAGTTATTAAAAAAATGAATTTAATAATTATATTTATTATTTTTTTATTAAAAGTTAGTTTTTAGTTTTGGTTTCTTAATTTATAGAAAGATATAAGTATTCCAATAATATAGTTGTTCTTCATTAAATTTTTCTAGTTGGTAAATTTTCAAAGTTTTTTTTTTAAATTTGTTATTTTCTTGAATGATATTTTTTTTTTAATTTTTAAAATATTGTTTTAAGAAGGAAAATAGAGATACTAGAGGGGTAAAAAGGGTCAGTTGGACTGTAAAATTTCCACTATTTATAATTTACTGGAATTTATATTTAAGACTAAATAAAAAATTGACCTAATTAATATTATAAAATAATTTTAGAACTCTCAGAAACAATAAACTGATAGAAACCAGAATGTAGATAAATTTATGTATCTAAAAAAGTAGAGCTGATAGAGAAAAAGGATTGACCTATAGATTTAATTCCCAAATATAGTTAAAATCAGGTCTAAATCCCAGGACAAAAAAATTTTTTTGTTCCCTGTAATCAATCACTATTGTTGTGTAGGTACCTCGCTGTTTGTCCTGGATTAAGAGGGATCCCCAATTAACCTTTCATATATTTCTTGAGTAAGAAAAGCATCAAGTTTGCCTTATAAATAAATTTGGTCAAAGGGACGTATAGACAAGCGCAAGGCTTGGATATTAAAACTGAGGATAGGAAAGCCAGTCAATAAATGTATGAGAGTCTGTTCTCTTCATTTTCCTGAGGAGGATTCCTTTTATCGATGTAAGTTTTAGTATTTTTAAGGTTATTGTACATATATTTATCATTATAATTTTTCAGTTCAGCTAAGGATTTTAAAAAGCGAAAGATACTGAAAAACACTGCAGTACGTTTAAATTCATAAAGTCATGAATGGCCTGCATCATTTATTATATATTTTATATAATAAATGCCTGCATTCAGAACATGTTCACCCTCATAAACACACTTTGAATTTACAGTGCCATCTAAATATTCCATATATTTCAAGATACTCAATCTAATGTCTGCCATTCTACTTAAAACTGTTTTCAATTAAAATATTAAACAATTTTGTAAAAAAACACGTGTATACCTTGAAGTATTTATTAAAACTTTTCAAAATAAACCGATCCAACCTAAAAATGCATCTTCCATAGGTATCTTCTATCAGTCTAAAATTCAAAAGAAAATCACTACAATTATGCCATCAACTTGTAAACAGTAAACCTTGATCACAATAAGTGTTTTAGGTAGTAAATAATCAAATACTACACATAAATAATAAATTAAAGCGGCAACTTGAATATAAAACACATTAACAGCAATGTAAAAACAAACGGCTAATGTCCCAAACGTTAGTTCGCATTTTTTCCGCACTGGCGCTGGCATCTTAAATTCTGACGCATATAAAAGAAACGGGAAAGACCAAACGTGTCTTCCATTAGTTGCAGTTGTTTGAACCACATGTACCAATCATTTCAAAATGGAATCCTCTATAAAACCAGGGACGTGGACGTGCAAGAATTCAACCCCTTTCTACCTGTATCTACTTCTGTGACACCCAGAATTGACGTGGAATTAACACTCATCCCCTCCATCTGCTGAGTACTTACCCCCACCCCGACCACCACGCCCCACTATCAAATCGCTTCGTGTTTTGTTTTATCGGCCAGCCGAGGAAGTAGAGATTATTTCTGATAGTGATTAATATTTAGTCGTCGGGCGTTGCTGGTCTTGCGTGTAGGTCCGTAATATTTTATATTACGAGGAGCGTTGTGGATGTGCTAGCGGAGTGACCTTTGTGTTTTGAGCGGAGTGTGCTGTGTCTAAATAAAAATGGCTAATAGCACTGTAACGAACGGTTTAGACGAACTAAAGAGATCTCCCAAGAAGAAAGCCCGCACGGAGCCGGAGTCCAAAGTAACAGTTATTTTGGGGGCGCAATGGGGCGACGAAGGCAAAGGAAAGGTCGTGGATATGCTGGCGACGAATGTCGATGTAGTATGTCGGTGTCAGGTAATATTTGTTATATTTTTCGTACCTATGATTTGTATTTGGAAACGGTGTAGGGCGTGTTTACAATTCAGTTTAATTTTTGAATCAGCTGAAATCTATAAAAAAACTTGTGGATGACTGTATTTTTAGAACGCTGTATCATGTGATTTTTCAGTGTTTATAGGCAGTGTTATGTAACATGATTGACCAAACAACAGAGTGATTTTTAAATAAAAATTTTGAATGTCACGGGAATAAATCGTATTGATTTAGTTTATATGTAAATGTTTGTTATAGCTGATGCAAGAGCACGCAAGTTGTAACAATAGTAAAAAAAAGCTTACTCTCGAACCGCAATTTGCTAATTCCATAAAATAGAGGTTCTACTATAATTAAAAAATATATTGCCAGCATTATTTATGCTAAGAAGTGCGCGATACAGCTTTGGAGGATTACGTCCAATGCTGTAAGAACAATATTTATGCTACATACTATATAATCATAAATGCAGTATATCAATCCATTTCAACAGGTGTCTGTTGTCCAGTCAGCAAAAATATCGGCACCTACCCACGTACCTATTGTGGTAGATACAAGTGCTTAACAAGGCAGTGGTGGGTTAATTTTAAACTGCCAAGAGCTAACATGTTTTCAAAATTTTAAATGCCGTTTTTTTTAATGCCTTCGCGTTAAAAAGAAACGCAAACATAATCAACAACTTGTTTATTTCTGTACTTTTTGTAGGTTTAGGTCTAGATTTGCATACACTGAGGTGTTAAAGTTTGGAATTGACTGTTTTCCAAAAAAAGACGGACAGGTTGATTTTGCTTGCCAAAAATGTAATTTTCAGATTTTCTTTTGTTTTCGAGCTACAATGTCATTTGTCATTTTTTGAAATGACTATACTCATTTATTTTGACAGATTCGGAAAGAGGACCATTTTCTGCGTACAGGGGTTTAAAAAAAGCAACCTGTTGAATAGGAAAATTCTGGAGATATTTGACTTTAAAGCCATCATATCTGGATTGACAAAATAAAAAAAATGTGACGACTATTGAGCCGTGAAAGAAGCACAAAATGTTGCAATTTTGCATGCTGTTATAATTAAGTAACACACTTTAAGTATGCAAGTGTACCTACAATAAATGTTTGTAATACATTTGAAACCAAACCTACGTCAGAAGTGAATGCTTATATTAAGTAATTTAATTACAATTATGATTCGTAACAAATTGTGTTTAATAGCATACCCAATATGTACGAAACCTTTGATGAGATTGGTTTTGGTTGACTACATGTTATAACCTGATTACATACACGTTTTTTGTCCCCAGTTTTATTATATTTTCCATGACGACATTCATTGCGTAATGGAGGACAAAGTCAGAGTTCCATGCAACCTCAAAAACTACCTACGTAGATTTGGGACACAAACAACATTAGTTACGAAATTAGTCATGCTTTTACAAGTAATTTTTATCGATACAAAGCTTATAAACACTTCAAAAACTAACGGGCATGTCTGAGATTTCCCAAACTGCTTATTTTATGATTCCGAGATAGATAATTTGTTCTTTCCGAGTTTAATCAGACACATTTATGTAGTTCTCATTTCTAGGGAGGAAACAATGCTGGCCACACGGTGGTCATCGATGGAGTTGAATATGATTTTCATTTGTTACCCAGCGGGATTATTCACCCCAACTGCAAGTCGATTATCGGTAAGCATTTCACGAGAAAAATTATTATTGATATTTATTCACCATAGGGAAAAACAAAGTGCACTTTTAACAATACTCTACGCTCGGCGGAACGAGAACTGACTGAAATACGAACGGATCTTTCCGAGCCTGATAACGCTTGTAAAATGTTTTTTTTTTTTTTGCTATCGGCAGGAAACGGCGTCGTCATCCACCTGCCAGGTATGTTCGACGAGATTGGCAAGAACGAGAAAAAGGGCCTCACGGACTGGGGCAGCCGCCTGATCATCTCCGACAGGGCGCACCTAGTCTTCGACGTCCACCAGCAGGTGGACGGGCTCCAAGAGCAGGAGAACAACAAGAAGGGCCAAGGTCTGGGCACCACCAAGAAGGGCATCGGGCCGACATACTCCTCCAAGGCCACGAGGAACGGGATACGCATCGGGGACCTCTTAGGGGATTTCTCGCAGTTTAGTAAAAAAGTAGGTATTTAAGAAAATCTAAATTGTGGTGTTTAGTAGTTTCGGGAACTGAGTTTTATGTTGACTAGAGTTTAATCGTCTCCTAATGATGTCAACGTGGTTGCCGAGCTCTCAATTTTGGTTTAAATTTTAGTTTATATGGTCTGATCGGTTGAGGATTTTGCATCGAACATTGTGTTTGTAGGTTTCAAGATTTAGTCAGTAACTACCAAAGAATGTTTCCTATGTTGAAAGTCGAAGTCGACTCTGAATTGAAGCGCTACAAGGAATATGCGGAGAAGATAAGGCCGTACGTCTATGATACCGTGTCGTATCTTGACAAGGCGGTCAGGACGGGGAAGAAAATACTGGTGGAGGGGGCAAACGCTGCAATGTTAGATATAGATTTTGGTAAGTTTGCGACGGTGTTCAAAAAATGTGTAAAAAATAATAAACAATTGGGTTTTATTTCATACAAATGGAAAAAAAAATAAAGTGGGTGTTTTTTAAATTACATCAGAACGTTTTTCCATTAGCAAAGTATGCAATAAGTACTGTGAGACCAGGCGGTGTCGGTTTTCAAATCGGGTGGTTTAGACTTTGTTTGTGACATTTTATTATTGATGTAATACTGACGTCGACGACGTAAACACCTCGAACATCCGCGCGCCGCTGAATTGCGGCGCAATCGGCCAACCATATTAATAAAACTTGTCTTTCTTCAACTTATAAATTCTTCATCAATAAATAATTCACGAGTTATTTAGAAGAAAATGAGAAAAAAAAAACGTCTGATTTTTTTTCATTTCCCTTCGTTTTTTTTTTTCATTTCCCACCATCGAAATTGGTGATTATATGGAAAAAATCCATCCCAAAACAGATACTGCCTGGTCTATGAAGAAAGTTATTTCATGTCTAATGTGTTTAATAGGTACTTACCCGTATGTGACATCTTCCAATTGTAGTGTGGGGGTGTGTGTACGGGACTGGGCATATCACCCCATAGGATAGGGGAGGTTATCGGCGTTGTCAAAGTATACACCACACGGGTGGGGGATGGACCTTTTCCTACCGAATTACACGATGTAAGTATGTATGGTTTTGGAATTCGTGTCACCAAAGAATTAAAAAATGTTATAAACATGGTCAAAACAAAGTCGTTCTCCTTTTCTAAACTACCGTAGAACAAAATCATTCCATGGTGGCGCAAATTACCTTTTTTGTTAACAGTCTTGCACATATAATCCATGTTCAATGGAAATCACAGTGGTTTTTTTTTTTTTTCCTACTTTTGACATAGCATCAGAGCACTGTGAAAACTTACAAGGCCTCTATAGTAACAGACCTTGGAAAATAAACAAATGACTGAACATGAACTTAACAATGAAGTGAAATAAATACTGCTTGGCAACTATTTGTTAATTTGTCAAAGCCTACTACTAAGTTTAGCCAAATGAGGTTATGCGCGGCAAATGTAAAATTTGAACTCACAATGACTACTTAACCTCATTTCTGCAAAATATCTGCCACCATCACAACCTTAACTCTCTTGTCTCAAGAATATGAAATAAATTAAATTTTTCATAAAAAATAAAAAATAACAATCATAGAACAAAATTATTTCTGCGGTTGCGCAAATGACCTTTTTTTGTTAGCAGTCTTGTGCTTGTAATCAGTGTTCAATGAACATTGCAGTGGTGTTTGTTTTGTATTTATTCTAAACGATTGTTGAGCGTTGTGCTGATTAGAATGGGATGGTTAAAGGATATGTAACGATTTTGTAGAGCATTGGTGACCTGATGCAGTCGAGAGGGGGCGAGATAGGGGTAACAACGAAGAGGAAACGCAGATGCGGGTGGTTAGACATCGTCCTGCTGGAATACACGAACATGATCAACGGCTACACGGCTCTATGTCTCAACGGGGTTAGACATATTGGATACTCTGCCGGAAATAAAACTTCGGTGTCGGGTACACCTTGAAAGGGAAGAAAATTAATTATTTCCCATCGACCGCTTCCGATTTAAGCAGAAGTCGAGGTATATTCTTATTTATTCTCAAAGGTCTCCGCTATAGATATCTTTTTCTGTAGGTCGAATATGTAACAATGCCCGGTTGGCAACAGAGCACCGAGAATGTCAGAGAATTTAAAGATTTACCCGAAAACGCCAAGCAGTACATCAACAAAATCGAGGATTTAGTAAACGTGCCGGGTAAGTATTCATTTTGCCGGCGCAAACTGTCCTGATCTGAATATTGAATTTGTATCGTCATTCGCTGTCAGATATATCGCACCGGCGAGACCCAATGAGGTTGAAATCCGGATTTGTGGTCTCTGACAGCGAATGACGACGAGCCTGACTGACTTGCCGTTAGTGTGTGCACCGGGGAAAACACTGGTTAACGGTTAACGGTTTCCACTAATGTACGAATTAAATTTGAATCGTTGAAAAGATGGTGCCGTGGTTGATGAAATGCGCGATTTTAATGTAAAAATAGCGTTTTGGCGTTAGTGGAAAATGTGTGTAAGTGGGCTTTACTTCAAATACGTTTTTTTTTTTTCAGTTAAATGGATTGGAGTCGACAAGGGACGAGAATCAATAATAACGATACACGACTAAAGTCTTTTTATTGTATAAATCCTATTTTTTAAATTAGTCCACTAGAATCCAGCAATGCAGTGTGCTTAATAAATTATTTTTATGGAAATTGGTAACTTTTTACTAATAATTCTTAAAGTATTTTTATCGCAATATATTTCGTGTGAGGAAAAATTATTGCACCCTATTGTATTATGTAGCATAATGTTATATTGTTGAAAGATAATTGGAGAATAAAACAAGTCACAACGTATTCTTTTCTTTCTTAAATTTCCAGGTAATTTTAATATATGGTAAATAAAAATTTTAAAACAAAAAGTATTCACCTTGAAAGTCGTCTTTCTGGGTAGCAGAAGGCCTTAGAAAATAAACAAATGACTGAACATGAACTTAACAATGAAGTGCAATAATGTTTGGTAACCGTTTGTTTTTCAAAACCCACTAAGAGCGGCAATTTTGGCCAAATGAGGTTATGAGCACATTTGACAGTCCACAATACGACTCCTTTACCTTATTTCTGCAAAATATCTACCCTTAACCATATATCTACTCTGCTAGTAAGGTGTAGAAGTAAAGGAAGTAAATAGAAGAAGGGCAATCAACCTATAGATAAGGAGGGAAACACGCATCGGGGCCGCCATATGCACCGGTGGCCAGT
>JAPWTK010001392.1:0-51503 GCA_029963805.1 Aromia moschata
TACCATTTTGGTGTTTTAGAAGCAATTGTTGTCAAAATATAAAATAACAGTGCTCGCAAATGGTTATATTACACAACTTATTATGGGATTTTTAGGGAATTATTTAAATAAAGCTCTCGTCATCCATCAAATTCAAGAGACTAGATAACTCTATAACTAGGTACTGTGGATACTAGTGACCTGTGTTGGATCGTATCTTCAACAAAATTATAAACAAATTCGTTGAAGGCATGATATATTTGTTGTATCTTGGATTTTCAAAAGTTGTTTTAACTTTGGAATGAAAATGATTGTAAAAAATATCGAAAGAATTTGTGCCGGGCCTCAACAATACATTCATGGCGGCTAATTTAAAAGTGTATGTAAACAAAACAACGTCTCGTAAACTAGATAAACAGATAAGAATATGGTACTTATATAAAAACCAAAACACTGTTTTAATCGCGTAATGGACCAGTATTACAAAGATTCGGAGATGTTACGATCAGAGACTCGAAAAACCAAAGGAGCCCAAAGTGGGACCTCAAAGTGACAATAGTTCTTTGGAAAAATCAAAGTAAAGATGAAAATTCCAGTGGATTGGAAGACGAGAGTGGTGATGAATTCCTATTCCTGGCCTGAAGAGATCTTACCATCATCAGAATTTCGATGAAAAAGTTTAATTAATTCGGGTGATATAACTTTAAAAAAAAAATGTGATGAGTTAAGTGTAAATAATTTTAGTAGGGCAAATGTCTGATTACGATAAGAATCGGAAATGGAAGAGTCCAGAAGGTGAACTAAACGAATTAAATGCCAGTGAAGTATTGAATATCAAACCGATACCTAATAAGGATAACTCGGAAGATGATGCAAGCAGTGGTGCTTCGTTTTTGAAAAGTTAGTTGAACCAGGTTGAAGCACCAGCACCAACCGTTTCTGTGAAAACTGAAGATCGACTGCTGACGAAGAATATGATATTGACATCAAGAAAAATTGAAAGAAATGGGAGAGATCAGTTTCGAGGAAACAGTCAAAAAGGGGAGAAACTAAGAAGGCAGAAATTTCTATGGAAAATGAAGTGGTTGTTACTCTGCCAAAAACCTGGTATTTATTTATTTATCTATTTTAATAATGAATGACCGTACATAGGTTAAGTTATGAATATAGATTAGATCCTGCTTGCTTTTCAAGATGGATTCTGTTTACCACGGATTTCACAATTGTTGGCATACCTGCATTTTCCAATGTACCAGTAGATTATTAAAAAAATAATTTCTGGCGCCTAGATACAGGATATCTACTTTTATTTTTATGTACAAATCCATAAAATCCTCATTTTTCAAGGTTCTCGATTAAACTTCTTTTTTTTTTATTTAAAAGGTATCGAAAATTGCTTCTTTTGACCCTAACGTCGCTTTTAAGATTCATGCCCTTGGCTTACTACGATTTTCCTGCAAATCTGCTAAATCCATAACGTTAATGAGGACTCCTCAAAACTCCTTATGCAAAATTTGAACAAACAATATACAAGGTGTTTCTTTTGTACAGATCTCAAAGTTGAGCGAAATATTAAGTTTGAGTACCTCTAGTCGAGTCAAGTGTGCCATGGAATTATGTCAAGACAGTTGAATATTATTTAGAATCACTTAACCTTAATTTTGACCTAACTGTAGTAGACAAAACATATTTTTTCTACTAGTTTTTTTATTTTGAGGTCCAATTTTATTGGTAATCATGACGCACCTATTACATATTGTACCAAAAATATTTTTTTGTCTATGGCGTAAGGTCAAAATTAAAGTTAAGTGATTCTAAATAATATTCAACAGTCTTGATTCATAGTTCCATGGCAACACTGACTGGAGTCTCATACTCAAATTTGGCTCAACTTTGAGATCTTACTAAAAGAAACACCGTCTTGAAAATCGCAGGGTGCTATTTGGAAAGAAATAGTTATCTACAGCAGTGAAATAATAGGATAATATATGGAGACGATCAAATGATTAAAAGATACAGTCATTATTCCCAGACCTTGGCCAGATCCTGTAGTGTGCTTCCTTTTAAATAGCTCATTTTTTGATATCACAACATGAAATTTAAACACGTTTTCCACTAACGCACACAGGTTTTTTGTTAAAAAGCCGTTACATATTTTATGTTTATTGGGAGTGTACTTTTGGAACAAAAATATCAAACAAAATCTCATCTCGAGAAACTTTTGGAAGAAAATTCTAATATATTCTTACAGGACTTAGCACCGTAGATAACTGCTATCTCTCAATGTGCTGAAAAAAAAAGTATAATAAAAACTAACTTGTAAGCATTTTTTTGTTGCTGTATTGTGTTGGTATTTATTAGTTATAAACCATTCATAATATTTATTACTCATTAACATACATAATTGTCAATGATTTTGATATAAATGATCTAGTCAGTGGTGGTGTAAATGTGAGCTCAAAAAGCATAACATGGTTCTTGGTATTAAGTATCTGAATTAGGTATCTTGGTATCTGTTTATAATAATAATACACAGGGTAGTTCCTAAGTTGGGTCATATTTTAACAGCCTATATAATTATTCGAAACAATATTTATTTCAAATAATTATCTGTTAGCGACAATTAAAAAAATATCAAGAAATCATATTGAATTATGAACTTAAAACTTTTTTACCATTTTTATATATCACTTTAGTATATAAATGTATCTTTTTCTTTTATTTTAATAGTATTTTTTAGCAAAGTTTTACCTTAGAATGATAAATTGTACAAGCTTATACAAATAGCAATTACAGTACAATAAAGAAAAAAATAATTATGTAATAGACAACAATATTAAGTGACAATTTATAAATTCTTATAAAAGATCTGTAACGTTAAAATAAATCATTATATTGTTCTTAGTATTTACTTCTTATTCTCTTTATTCTTAGCTGCCGATGGTGATGAGATAACAGGACTTCCAAAAGGGTTAGCCATGAGGAGGAACATTAGAGAAGTGATGGATGAGACGAATTAGATGAGTCTACGTTGGCAGCTCAAGGCAGGAAGCGAAAGATTGTGAGGTGCAAGAACAACTAAAGGCTTCTCAGGGAGTTGCAAAGGCAGAGCCAGCCCAGAGAGAATGCAACATAAGGTTATCTCTCTGTTGCAGGAAATCAGTTTCTAAGCCAGGTAATATAAGTGGGATCCTAAGTTTTTTGTATTTTGACTGTAGGAGAGTTCATTTAAATTATAGGGTGACAAGAAATAAGGAACCGAATAAACTTCATTGTGGGTTATCATGGAATTGATGTAATGGCATGAACTTTTTCTGTTGATTTTGCTGTATTTTTATATACTAGTTACATGTTTGTCTTTTTTGTTTTTGGCGGTTTTGTTTGTTTATATAACGTCTATTAAATATATTATTTTGGAGTGATATCATCAAAGCAATAGCTGTTTTTACTATGTTAATAGATGGTTCCTACAACAGATGGTGTACATCTATTGTAAGATTCTAAGGGCGTGCATTGAACATTCTGAAATGGAATTGCTAATTTTGATGTGAAGCTGCAGCCCATTGCTAAATATTTCAAGAGACATATCTGGTTTTGCATAGATGCCAAAAAGTAGTTGACCATGTTGATAATATTCATGTTATGTTCTGTTAGCTTTTGAAATTCAAATTACAAATTTTATGAAAAGCGTTTGTCGGGGTTATTTGTGGTCACCCTGTACATCTATTAACTAAAAAAAATTCATTAGTAGTTATTGGTTATGGTTCTTCTCTTTTCTGTATTTTTTCAAAGCTATGTTTTTGTGAGGATAGTTCATCATTTTACATTATGAATTTTTAACACAAAAAACCTTTTCGAGAGTATTTAAACCTCATAATTTTTACTAATTTTTTCATGATTTCTTTATTTTGTTTAGTAAAATATAGACATCCAAAAAAAAAGTTGGCCGAGAAAAAAATACGTATTTCTATTCTTAATCGAATTTATAACCTTATTTACTTGTCAAAACTGTCACATCATATGACAGCCTTATTTATTTTATAAATTGTAGCAGTTACTTGTCAAAAGTTTGACATAACCTAACTTAGACATGATGCTATTTCCATCTCTCTTGTTTATAGCCAGAGTTGTTGACGTTTTTGGATGTCTATACCTATACCACAAATATTTTTATATTTCACATATAGTTAATATTCCTATGGAAATATATCAGAGACACTTATTTGTGGCTACATAATAAATCCATTGTTTTAAACTATCTGCATTGCTGCTGCAATTTGGTGTGTGCAACTTAGAAGTTTCTATTGAACTAAATTACTTTAGTAATTGATCACATATTTTACATTTAAAAAGGGACAGAGTCAGTAACTACGTCATAATTTATACTATATTACTTTTGTCCTCAAAGGTACATCGAATCAAACAAGGATAGGGAATACTGTACTAGTGAAACTGCCAAATGGTCAGACAAAATCCATGACAAAACTTCCAAAAAGGCCATTCGAATTAGTGAAAGTCCGAAAAAACGCAACTCCTCCACCTGATGGGTGCTCCGAAAAGTAACAGAAATATACCTGTTGCAAAAAAAGGAGGTGCAGACCTGGCCTCATCTCGGTCAGTATAACTCCTGTATCCTAAGAAACTACAGCCGCCCATTTTTCCGCACCATGGCGATAGCGACGAAAGTGAAGATCAAAAACCCATGCTATCACCACCACCTCATAAGCTCAAAGGTATTTATTCCCAAGTTGACATCAAACAATTTTTATTGCTGAAAATTTGTACACTTACTCAAGTCTTCATTTGTTCCCTAATAAACGATTATAAAATTAAAATGTACTGTTTATGTAATGGATATTAAACAAAAAGTATTATAAGGTAAAAATATCTTGGAAATATTTACTTCACTTAAATATATTAATTTTATAGGTATAAAAAATTATTCAAAAGTGATTTTGAGATATGGATGGGTCAAAGTATCGCAAGATTTGTCTACATGTCAGTCAAGGTTTTCTTATTTTAGTAATAACTAGCGACCCGCCCTGACTTCACACGGTTTACGATATCACATTAGAAACCTCTAAAATTATCATTGTTTCTCTACTATATTATGCATGTATTATACATATAAACCTTCCTCTTGAATCACTCTATCTATTAAAAAAACGCAGGCCTTCGACCCGCAATTTATAGGCACGCGTCAGGCCCGGTACCGTCGCAACCGCTATGTCCCTGTATTTTAAACCTGTAATATCTTCGAAAATATTAATTTAAATTACATGCTGTAAAGGGCCATATTGATCTATATTAAATGCACAATGTATTTAAGTTACCTAATTGGATAAGGATTAATGCTGTATTGCTTAAAATCACCGTAAATAAGCCAATATTTCTAGTAAAAGTAAAGGATAAAAAATGATTATTGTGGTTGTGGTTTATATACCATCGCGGACTTTTTTGTAGACCTTTTTAAAGGTGTACAATACTGTAGTACATTATTTTGATCTATCTCGTTGAGGTTCAGCCAGCATTTGCAATGTAAGCACAAAAAAATGTGTTCATTTACGATATCACATTAGAAACCTCTAAAATGATCAGTGTTTCTGTACTATATTATGCATGTATTATACATATAAACCTTCCTCTTGAATCATTCTATCTATTAAAAAAAAAAGCATCAAAATCCGTTGCGTAGTTTTAAAGACCTAAGCATACATAGGTAGTTAGGGACAGACAGCGGGAAGCGACTTTGTTTATACTATGTTATGATTATGATAAATCAAAATTTTGTACTATAGATTTTCATTGACTATATATTTTATATTATACTATTATATTTTTTTAAACATATAACTATTATTATTCATTATTCGAGTATTGCTACTCTTGGCTTGATAATATGGTATTAAATTCTTCATTAATGGAACCAGTAACCAAAAAGACAAACCAGGTTGCATATATTATGTAAGTTCTTATTTTTAAGACTACATACATCAGAGACAACCATATTGAATCTGCATATGAATTTTTAAAATCTTATTGTAGATTAGAAGTAATCGGCTACCCAAGAAGCGTTGAAATATACATTCCACAGATACATATTAGGTCAAATGTTTTAAAAAATATTTTGATTTTATTTTTTAACATTTTGATAATCATGAATCAGATACCTTTTTTAAATAATTGGAATGTGTATTTAGCAGAATGCTGACAACTAAATGTTTGGATAGAGGTCTTTTTGATCTTTAAGGAGATTCGTCTGGAATTGAAAAATAATTAAAAAGTTGATGAAACTGTTGATATATATTCTTCAAGTAATGAAATTATCTTCAGAATTGTTTGGGATTTTTCACCATCTAGTTTGAGAAAAAAACTCTGTACATAGCTATAACGTCTAGGAAGAACATAGATTTACATGGACATGATTGACCAGCTGTGTTGCACCCCAATTATCAATTTAATGTGGAGGATGAAAAAGCATTAACTTTTGGTCACTTTAATTGTATTCACCATCACAGGCGATATTAAACGTATCCATAACTATTACGACACAATGACTGAGATAAAATAATATGCAATTATGGGATATATTTTATATTTTGAAAACTTTTTTGTTAACAGCAAAACCACCCGCATTACCAGACCATTGACATATCTTCAGATGATGACTACATAGTGGTTTGAGGACCTAGTGTGATGAGGACGAGCAATGATCCTGGGAATTCGGAATGCACACAAATGACGAATTCAATCAAGCCGATGAACAGGCCGAGTTCTAGTTAACGTAGGCCACCCCGACGATGAACCCAGCGTATTTAGTTAAGCCACAGATTACCTAAATAATTAACCCCATCAGATGGGGGTGTAAGGTTCCTTTATGATAACGTCGTTGAGAGTATCTCCCGCTTGGCTTCGTCGGGTTTCGGATGCATTCTGGCACACTCAATGGGCTTAGGTAAAACCCTGCAGGTCGTGACATTCTCGAAAATATTTCTCAGACATCGCGGAAAAGACGATCCTGTGCATCATGCCTATGTACTCTACAAAATTGGATGGCGAGTTCAATATGTGGCTTCCTACAGAGAAACAGTCTCCAATAGCCTGCTGAATGCTCATGGTGAGGTGAGACCAAGGAAGTTCAATCTCACGTGCTGAGCGACAGCCATAAGGCTCGTGGCGAGGGCAAAGGTCATACACGAGTGGAGGTCTAAGGGAGGTGTACTTCTGATTGGCTATGAACAGTTTTCGTCTGTTGAGCTTGAGGAAGTTCCCTAAGTCAAGGAAGAAACCGAATCCGATGGAACAGATGCCAGATGATGATAGGAATAAGATGTTGTTTGATGGTAAGTATATTGCGAAGATATGAAGTGTCATTTATTATGTAATATTTGATGGTAAAGTGTATTAATTTTTTACAATGAAACAAACTTATGATGTCATTTGAATTTTTTATTTCCGTAACTTTATAGGTGTTTTGAAGTTAAAAAATAAATCATTTGTCAGGTCAGAATACATACTTGTGATTCATAAATATTTCATAAGTTACATACCTACATTTTATAAATTATGAAATGTTCTGTCATTAAAATACATAATTTAATCTAAAAAGTCCATCTTTCCAGCTATTTCAAAACTACTACTTCGCTATTTAAAAAAATCTGTAAATTTAACTTCAACACCCTCATTTATTATATGATATACATGTTACCATCTCCATAGTAAAAAATGCGACTGAGGTCTGTCGTCCAAATGTGGATGGCGTTAAGTGATAATCATCGTCAAGCAAAGGAACGCTTCTAACAGACACATTAGTCACGTAGCAGATGGTTCTCTTTAGTCATTGAATGGTCATAGTTATGAAAAATATATCTGTGATGCTTGTTTTAATATCTCTATCATTTCTCTCTTTTATAGTTTTAGACAAGATAATATTACCAACTAATTAGTTGGTCCGTTCTTTTGCTTTTAACATTCTTTACATGAATTTCCATGAATCCAGTACACTAATTGGTGCATTTCAGTCTGAAGGACGAATTCGTCCAATTAGCGTTAAATACAAGAGCTTTTACATTGCACTGTTCAGAACAAAATCTAGATTCTAATTCAATCATAATTCAAATATATTTTTAATTTTCGTCTATTAATGCAGAAACTATTGTGCCTGCCACCTTAGCTATGTCATTATACTCATTATATTTAACCAATTAACAACAATAACTATTTTTATTCAGATACTTTATATTTTTGATTTTGATTAAAAAAATATTATACCAATCAAAATTTAAGCATAGCACTTTCAATATTTTTTGTAACTCAAAATAAATAAATAAGAGGTTATGACTTGTTGAAGGCAGATAGGTACCTAAAAAATACCTTAATGTGCCCGCATTTTTCAGGAGGGGTGTTCCTGTGGGTTTTTAGAAATTGTTTGAATATGTAGTGAGAAAAATTATAATTGACGGCAGATACATTTATATCTGTGGCTTTGATTAACTCAAAACACTTGAGGAATTTCGGTGAACACTTGAGTAAAAATATAATCACTTTACCACAGTCTCCATTCCCTGTACATGCGTATTTGTTTCAAAACATTTTTACTTCGGAACCACACACAAAATCGGTATTCTCGAATAATTATGAAATCACACAATATTTATTATAATTCTTTTCACTGAACATACTGTTTTTGTTTCATAATTTTTGGACTTTTGAGACTGAATTTATTCCGAAGGTTTTTTTGATCTACCAACTCTGAATGGTGAAAATAGGAGAAAAATAGACATGGGGGGGAAATTTTGAGCTTTTTCAATTCTTTAAAACGATTCCACATTTTATATACAAAGGTTTTTTGTGTCTCTAATTTGATTTCAAGAGTTTTTTTATTTACTACCCTGAAGGATGGAAAATTGGGTGGGGCTTTCGTGACACTTTGAATTTTTTCATTTATTTATAAATTTACACCAATTTTTTAACGAGATTATTTTCTCTCTTCCATTTGATTTAGACCAAGGGTTAGCGTTTTTGATCCGCCATACCCGAAGGTGGAAAATCCGAGCTGGGGAAGATTGGGGTGAAACCCCCATATTGGATCCCTCATTTCGGATTTTCAAAATCTGATTTCTCGAATTGTTATTAGTTACCTCATAAATCCCTACATATAGCTTTTCAGATTAGCACTATATTTTAATTTTAGTCCGCCATATTACATCTGCCATTTTTAATTTTGGCAATTTTATACCAGATTTGTAATGGATCCCCTCCATGCAGTTTTTTTTTTAATTCTGAAAATATTTGAATTTTCGATCGCCATTTTGGTTGGACATCTTGAAATTTAAAAATCTGATTCTAAATTCAGCAACTCAAAAATTGTGATCAGCAGCCTCAAAATACCTTTATCAAAACAATTTCCAGTCCTCCACACTAGAGGGTAAAGACACCGTTAATTCTGTTGCCAGATATGGATTCAGTGTCCCAAAAACTATTGTATACCAAGTTTGGTCCAAAACCTAAAAAATTAAGAAAGTAATTCTATTTTATCAAATGATACAATACCAGAATTGTCATACTTTTTTAATCATATGATACAATACCAGTGAACGGTTAAGATGGGTATGCTATTGATTATTTTGTATACTTTGTGAAAACATTAATGATTACAAAATTTCACATCATTGGCTTTATGCTAAGATCTGTACCAGTTCAACAGCGACACTTCTTTATTTATTTTTTTTTATTTAATATTTATTAATGCAATCTATCATCTTGGATATTCAGCAATAAGTTGATAATGGAAATTTATCTTTTTGGTCCTAGTCCATGACTTGGCCACTTCGGTAACAACGATCTGTATCATTTACATAAATCTAATAGCATTTTTCTTTTAAGTCAACCAAATTTGCATTTGGTCTCATTAACTCAGCTGCCAGCCTATTTTCCTTGATGAACAATGCGTTCTACATATTTGGGCATTCTGTTCTAATCTCCTGTTTTATAGTTGGAATCATCAGATTGTGGTACTTTATTTTTAGCGTTGGGAATTTTGTCTTACAGAGGTCCATGCTGCTCTTCAAAGACCTGGCCCTGATCTGGTCATTTGTGATGAGGGCCACCGTATAAACAAATTCCCATGCCTCAATATCTCAAGCTTTAAAGCAGATGGAAACAAAGAGAAGAGTCGTTTTGACAGGTTATCCCCTCCAAAGCAACTTACAGGAGTAACTGGTGCATGGTCGACTTTGTCAGACCAAACTACTTTGGAGTTCCAAAACCGAATTCTGCAACATGTTCGGCGGCCCATCATGGACGGGTGGTGTATAGTTTCGACAGAGGCCGACATGCAAACTTATGCGGTACAGAGCTCACGTCTTGCATTCTTTATTGCTGGTTTACGTACAGCAGAAGCGGTCCCACGCTGTTTTACAGACAGCTTTACCGCAGAAAGAAGAGTATGTGCTTTTGGTTAGAGTGAAACCATTTCAGAGAAAACTGTACGAAACTTTCATGAATGAGGAGAGGTGAGGGGCGAGTACCCAATCTAAAAGCTTTGCGGTATGCTGTAAGATTTGGAATCACCCGAGGTTTGTACAACTTTGAAGAAACGTGCCGGTGGTGAAACAGTAGATCTCGATCTTGAGGTAGCAGGCGCAGGAGTAACAAAGTCAACAAGTGAAAAACCTAAGAAGACTCCAGCTAGACCGAGGAAGACCCAGCTAAAGGCAAGAATGGAAAACCTGCAGCATCGGTGACACCATATAATAGTTCAACGGAACCAAATCAGTCTCCCTTTGCTGCAAGTACTCCCTCTAAGTAGCTCTTCTGCGTTGAATCCGTCAAGTTCCGCACCAATCACGTCATTCAGTAATACAATATCATCTCAAGGTATGAGAGACAATGTTCAAGGTACATTCTAGTCAAAATACAAAGCAACTTTCAAGGAATCGCGTCACCTTTCCCAGAGACAATCTCTCAGCCGTACTACGACCAGGAGTTTGACCAGAGCGGCTCAATTCCCCTCGAATTTCCCTAACGGACGAATAATTATTCCCAATCATATTCTGGAACTCCACAATCAAGTACAAATTATAATAATGTACCGTCTAGCGATAACTCTAATTTTAATTTAAGCGGAACAAAATCAAGAATCAGTCCAGTAGAACAAATTTTATGAATCTAGACTCTGCTCAGGCCACCTTAACTCCTTTGGCTAACTCAAACCAGAATTCCGAATAATTTACCCTAGTTTACCATCGAATATCTCTTACTCCACTTAGCTCAAAAGTTGAGGGATGTTTCATTAACTCCGTTAAGTAAGCGTAAGCAACTTCTATGGTACCGTTAAGTGGTTCTAGTACTACGCTCACACCTCTCTACAACTACTACTAGTAGCGCTTTAGCATCGCTTGGGAATAGCCAGCCAAACACTGAAAGTTATTTGACATTGGCATACCACAATCCAACCAAAATAGCAGCAACAACTTTAACCACAACAACAGCCAGTATGGTACCAACACGGAACTACAAAAGCGAGTACCAAACTCCTCAAAATACAAATGCACAGAGTCAGGGCTACCAGGATAATTATCCAGACTATCAACAGCAAAATTGGGGACAACACAACAACTGGGGAAGCAGCAGCCTTAGGACCCGGCCAGTTTTAATGAGAACCAGAATTATTTCGGCCCTCTCATCACCATTCAATCCAAACGTGAATAACAGCAATGCCAACCATTCCTGGGTTAAAAAGGAGGATGTGAAACACTCTAAATCACTTAGTTAGTCCCAAGAGTGAGACGACTAGCGATTCCAAACCAAAAATTAATATTATAAGTGATATTAAACTGCCACCAGTATTTAATGGTCCCTCGGATAAAAAAATTAATATAATTAGTGATATCAAAATTGAGCCAAAAATAGAGGACTTTGAAGAAAGTATGAGTGTGAAACTTGAGATAAAGAATGAAGTCAAATCTGAGATAAAAGTTGAAGATGATGTAAAAACTGTTGATAATCCACTTGCCAAGTTAACTCCATTAATGCCTCTGAAAGACTCGAAGAGGACAGCGGAATCCCTTATGATTGGGTAAGCAAAATTATTTCACTAGTTGAATTTAAAGTAATTCTGAATCCATTAGCTCTAGCAATTGTGACTACTAAAATGACAATTTAAGTAGTCTATTCAGTTTTGTTATAACATTGTCGAGTATAAACCAGAGTTGTGCCAAGGGGTTTGTTTAGACCTTAGAAGGTTTAAACCCATGCGGGTTTACACTGGGTCTGGACTGTTATTTAAAACCGCCTGTTTCTGAATTTAGCGCTGTTATACATAACCTCAAATGTAAAATATAAAACATGAAAATTGTATCTACTTAAACTTGAAAGCACATGTGTATATAATCTTCAATTCATGTCACATCAGAAAGAATTATGGTGGGTTCATGCAGAAATGTTTAGTAATAAGAATAAGAATAGTAATAAGCATAAAAGTTAAAGCTTCGTGTTATATTGACCAGTTCATAGCAAATCCTTATTTTTAAAATTATTACTAAAAAGTATGTTTTGCATGGGCTGGCTCATTCATAAAACAAGGTTTACTTTATGCTATTATATTCTATTCTTAGCACTTAAATTTCTGCATGGACCTCTCATTAGTTGTGTTATATTTTTTTGCAACTTTTGCACAAAATAATAGGCCTAGGAGTAAATTCCGGTGGAATTTTGAAATAAAACACAGGTAATTGTTATCATAAATAAACCATTGTTATTCAAAGTGGCTTAAAAGCAAGTGTTTGGGTTGTCTTCTAATATGAGCTAAACCGGGTTGAAACCCTCAAAATAAAAATATTCGGTCTTTGCCCAACTCTAGTATAGACTGTAACAGTCCAAGATCCAAATGCGTGATTACTGTTTTCATAAAGAAATAGAATGGGATTAACCCTTAATTACCTAACACCTGAAATCTATCGCGAAGAGACTAATCCCCCATCTGTAGGACGTCTTTTTTTAAAGATAATAGGATTATCTGATTTTTTTTGGAAAGTATATAATTCAATACAATTATTAGACTATTTCTAAACTATAATCAAGTCACTTTGTAGAAAATAAACGTTTTTTAATGATTGTTTCAAGTAGTGTACGAATAACGTAATATTTGCATCACCCAATAAAACTTCCATTTGACAAACCCAAAATATTTATTCTTATATAAAAATGCACAAAACCAACAAAAGCAAAGTTGAATTATATGAAAAAAATATTAATATAAACAACAAAACTTTCAACATGTCAAAACATACAACAAGGGAATAATCATAAAATTTCTACTCATTTTTTATGGCAGATTCCAGACAAATTAATTTTTGGGTGTTGAGATAAATATGATATTCTTCATGTTAGCGTTAATTGATTAGTGTTCCTTGAAATACAAAAGATAACAATGTACTTTCAGTAGTTTATGAAGAATTACTTGCCTTCAATTTCTGAATCAGTCACTAGGTCGCTATGTATTGCATCTCTTTCATCAGTCATTTCAATGTCACTACAGTCATTATCTTCTTTCTTATACCATTTAAAAGCTGTTACTTATATCGAGGATCATCAATTCCACTTTTATGGTACTCCATATCCATTAAGTATCACATACACACTAACCCCTACTTCTCTCAGACGACACAAGCACTTTGATTCGCGATATAAAACAGTCAGTATAACACAGAACCTTGATTTTTTGGATTGCAGGCATATTTTAACGTAGATTGAAATTACATAAAGCGAGGACAATTAAATATGCCCATTTATCAAAATATAAGTTTGGTAAGTATATGATGCCGTCGAGAGGCGGATGGTTAGTAATTAAGGATTAAAGGGGGATTGAGTCTGATTTCTGATAAAGAACAATAGTGAATGAGAATTGGAAACGACATCTAGTAGTTGCTGACACATCAAGTCTTATTTAGGCGCACTAGAGTAGTTAGTAAACTTGGCAGAAACAAGACGCGGACAGAGGTGTACGCACTATAAGTGTAATACACGAAAGTAACTAGTAGCCTTTAGAAGGTGTCATAGTTTATTATGAAATTATATCACACTATTCAACATATAGCAGAGGTTGTACAACAGCACCAGCTATCGTGGGACCACTGCAATAAATAGGAATTGAGGTGACCTCCATCACATACCATCCGAGTTGCCTATATGTTAACGTTGCCATATGCTAATTTTATTACCGTAATGTTTTTTCTGCAAATAGAGTCGTCTAAATGCATTGTTAATATACATGGTTAAAATCTACATTACCTGCATGTCCTTTCGGTGAATTAAAAAATATATTAATAATACAAAAATTGAAGGTATTTAGTATATGAGGGTCACAAAAAAATAAGCATTGCTCGTCATTTAGACCTAAAAATCATAAAATTTGTCATAACTTTTTCTTAATATCTCCTATAGCTTCTGAGTTATTAATGCAAATAGCGAAGGTGGGGTTGCATTCAGATCGCTCTACACCCCAGAAATTGGGTCGCTAAAAAAATAACTTTTTCTTACGTTAGATCACTCTCTAAACCCACCAAGTTCCATTTAAATCTGAATTTTCAATTTTCCTGTGTTCCATTGTTTGTTAGGATTTGTTATCCGATTAGTAATAATAATTCCTTTCCTGTTTATTTCTTATTTGTTGCAAATAAAAGTAGTAAAACCCTATGATTGAGCAAAATAATTGATTATGTATATTTTTTATTTAAGGCAGATGGAACTCCTGGGAGCACCACATACCAGGCTGCATAGAAAACTCTGCCAGATGGAGATACTGTTTTGTATAATTCGTGAGCATAGCTTTAGGTGACAGATTGCTATAGTGTTTAGTGAATCTTTAATTACGTTAGATTTAATAGAGCAATTCCTTCAAATGAATCTGGTTCCTGGAGATACAGTGAATTGGGCCCAAGAAAATATCAGTTACTACCGTAAGTAATTTACTTTTTTTGTCTTGGCATCTTTTCTAAGTTTGTTTTTCCCTAGGTCTGGATGGTTCAACGAGTGCTTTAGAAAGAAAAACTCATTAATACAGATTTAATTCCAATCCAAAAATTCCACTTATTTCTAGTATCCCAAGGGCAGGTTCATTAGGTATCAATTTAGTGGTGCTAATCGAAATTTGTGCTGGATGCTTCTTGGAATCCCTTGTCATGATACCTTAGCTGTCTGTAGAGTGTATCGCCCTAGAGACGGCGTAAAACCTTGCTTTGTGTATAGGTTAGTTGTAGATAATTGTTTGGAAAAGAAGATTTATGATCGGCAAATAAACAAACAAGGTAAGGACACACAAATTTGCTTATAATTACAGTCCAGACCATTATGTGTGAAAGAGTTCAATGACCGGCAAGTGTAATGATAAGTGCTTGACCCAAGAAGTTGTACATTTTCTGATGGGGTCAAAGCACATTGCTATTACACTTATGTTAGGTATGACATGGATTTTGAAAATCTACTAAACCAGTATGTCTGCTATTATAGGACTTAGATCAGAATCACAAAGAAAAAACATTGTTTCATATAATTAAACAACAAAAACAGAAAAAGTACGCACCAAATCCCAAAACACTGCACTGGAAGTGACAAAATGTGTAAAGTGACCAGACGTCCGTCATTCAGAAAGCTTGTCCGTCTTCAAGAGCAGTCCGTCAAACTGTCCGTCATTGAATTTTTTTATTAAAATGTCCGTATTACGTCTTCTAGGTTAATCTGAAAGACGTATCAACGTATGTCGATCTGAAGGATCACGATCAATAGCGCACGAAGCCAACCGCCCTTGTCCAGTCAGGTTGCCAACTAATCCTATTTCCATCCTGCTTTTTGTTATATGTTAAAATAGAAAAGCCCAGTAGCTGCCTCCCTTGCGCGATTTGAAATATTGCCGCAATACGTAACCGATGAGATTTCCATATTTTTATTCTATATTTTTATGTAAAGGAGAAAGTCTATATTTTTATGTAAATGTATTTTTCATTGAAGTTCTGAAGTGCCAGGAAAAGACGTGACCTTGAAAGTTTTAAAAATTTTCGCCTGCGCCCCCCCTAATTGACGAAAAATTAACTATAGCTTACGTCAATGTGACTCAGACTGAACATGTCCGTAAATTAATATTTTTATAACCGAACATTGCCTCTATTTGTAAATCACCAGCCCCATCTAATATAGCCGTAGCAAATTTTGTCCAGTCAAAAGCTACCATGTGTCCAGGCATGTCGCCAAGTAAAATCACTTTAAATTTCTTTTCTTAATTAAACAGCTATGAATAGCGTATAAATTTATTGGCAAGAATTAGCAAATTATTCTAAATGGTACATACATCTAAAAATTTTAATATGGCAACAATACCTTTTGATGTGTGTTGTGATTTGGAGAGGTCATTGCACTCTTCATGTGTATAGTTCATTTCAAATTTGCTCATCTCTGCAATATTATTTTCAGGTATGTCAGATAGGGTGGTGAATGAGGAATGCAATGCGATGCCCACTTAACCATGAAGGGCGTCAGCACCTTATGCTGGGATGAGAAAAAGAGATGAGGGGAAGGAAAAAGACTGGTGGCATGTCAAAGACAATTATATCGATGTAGTGCTACAAAAAGTCTTGGAGAAACACTGACGTACACTTAACAAAGAACCCTTGCAGCATGAATCATTGCTTGTGGACCGTAAGGAAAAGCAATTGTCGCAGCAGGAGAAGCGGTTAGCCAAAAGGGTTATGAACTGAGAAAAACAAGCAGCTCGTCAGCCCCGCTTAAACTTACTGGGAGCACCCCAGGGTCATCGGCCTGTCGCCTCTGGCCAGGCCCATGCAGCAAGGGGAGACCGTCGAGGTGGATCCCGTGGGAAACTGGCAAGGAGCAGGGGATGACCGCTCAAGAAATGACACTGCCATTGGATGTTGTGATACCCCTAACCAACCAGAAAGGGCAACATTTATTGTCCTGAAAGCCGGTCAAAACCCTGTTGGTGCCCAAATCTCAAAGGGTGTATATATGCAGCTGGAAGTGGAAAAATAGTTGCTATCGAGAGCGTGATTAAAGTCAAGGGCAAGGCTGAGGACAATCATGACCCAACGAAAATGGCGAAACCTCCAGTATTTGCCTCCGGCGATCAAAGCGCGAATCCTTCCCCTTTCAGTGGTTACCATGAAACGACGGTGAAGCCCTTCACACCTGGTGCAACTGAAATTTGGTGTACAAAGTGTCAAGCAGTCCGTTCCTAATTTAATCTCAGCGGATTCGCAGCATTGGAAACGCTTAGGACAAATAAAGCAGCAAAGGCTTATAACATAGGTAGCGAGATCGCAAAATCTCAATAAAGAATCCGACAATGCCCCCGTGAGTAGCAGTGACGCGAGCACCAGCAGAATGAAGAGTAAGCAGGAATCTGCTGACGAGATACAGAAAGAGGATATCCATGCTTAAGAAGAATATCTCTATTCAACGGGTGACAAGTCAGCCTAAACAACCACCTTCACAGGCAACCGCTCCCATGGAACCAAAGGTGATAATCTAGAAGGGGTACTGCTTTGGAGCAACTAGAGCAAACCACCTCTTCAGTTTTAAATGACAACATACCATTCCAGGTATTAAATGTACCGTACAATAATGTCTTTCTATGTATTACCCTTCTACAGCATTTTGTAGTGACATATTGATATTTATAACTGGACATATTTCCAAAATAAGGAATCTTTCTCACTTTATATGAGCTTAACAGTTTTTATGTTAAGAGTGCTTTGAGAAGGACATTTAGTAGTATTCTGTCCTGGTCGTGCTATAACCCGACAAGCTAATTCTTTGTCATTCGGAATCCGGATCTGTGGCTTTTTAACGTATGAATGATGAAGCGAAGGAATTTTACTCGCTTCATATAAGAATGAGCCTAACAGTTTGCTCATCAGGAAACTTTGGAAAGGGCATTTGGTAGTTGCCTGATCTTTCAGATCTCCGAAATATGTCTAGTTCCATTAGCCCTTGGGTATGCCAGAGGCGGTACTCGGGCAAGCGTTACTGCCAAAATTGTGCATGCCCAAGAGGGACTCGGGCAGACACAATATTTAGTTTATTTTATGATTCACCAACTTGAACAGGACTCTGAACAATGCTACAAATTTATGAGAAGCGAGCCCGACACTTCGGAAAATCACGTAACCTTGGATGTGCTTGTTGTCATGTTGCTTTATGACTCATCGCTATATGTTTACTTTAGCGTACATCAGGCCAATCCACCTCCTCCTTCATTTTGACTATTTTTGACTACCCAAAATATTTATTATCAGCAATAAAAAAATGTTTTTTTACCGTTTTTTTCGAAAAAAAAAAACGTGCGTTTAAGGGTTAAAATACACTAGAGGGTGATACCGCGTAGTTACACCACAGTATTTGAGTAAAAATCATGTCAAAACTTCAGCAATGTTATTAAATTAAAATCATCATAATTATTAAATTGTTGATTTCTCTTACAGGAAGCCTGGACAGTATTACGGTGCATATCACCTGACGAATAGCTGATAACCTAGAAAACTTTGAGGGGCGATATCTCAGAAACATCCGCCGACCAGAAGCAACAGGAACAAAGCATCAAGGGCCGGTGACCAAAGTGGCCAGTCACCTACGTGTCTGATCAGTCCCCCACGGTTCCTCTCAGTATGCTTCCGTGAACGTCTTTCAGAACAATCAGTCAGGCGATCAACCCAAAGAAGCGAAAGCCAAGGTACAACAGTTACGGGAACTACTATAATTACAATATGCCCCCTTATCACGCGCCACCGCCCCGCAGGGCTACGGGTATCCACCTCAGCCTCCTCCTAAAATGCGGGAGGCCATGATGGGCTATCCGCCGCAGCCAGCAGCAGCCGCTGTGCAACTATGGTTATCAGGGTTACCCGCCTCCACAGCCACATTATCCTCCTCCTACTCCCCAGCCAGGATATGGCTTCTAACGCGCCGCCCCTGCGCAGGCGATGTATGGGGGCTTTCACCATAATCCCTACCCGCAGCAGTATCCCCTCCTCCCCCGCCGGGGTATGTCCCCCGCCACCCGCGCCCCCCTGCCGCCCCCTTATACTGATTATCAGCAGTACCCCTCATGAATCATGCCCCCCTCCAGCGCCATACTACCCTAATTAGTAAGGTGGCGTCTTTATCTTGTAGTGCAATGCGTAATAAGTTATTAAAAGATCTGTATTAATTGAAGGTAGGTGTTGTGTGGTGTTGCATGTTCTGTTTGTATAGATAATAGTATAGGATGATTCTGTTTGTGGGATTCGCTTTAGATTGAAAACAAAAGAAAAGGCTTGAGTGTGAAGTAAATAAGTACTCTTACCGGATCGTGTATCGTAATTTTTATTTTTGTATCTTGCAACAAGATATATTTTTTAAATGGAACTGACTTTTTTAATTACTTTCTAATGTAACATTATATTTTTTAAATATCGTTATGTTATTGTCAAGCATTTATTACATAAGATTTATATTTTACAATAGTAGTAGAACATTTACTACGAAAGTAAATAGAAGTGATTATGAGACAGATTATATTAAATTATGATTATTTATTTTTGAAGTTTTATTAATTTTCCTTATATATAAGCATTTTTGAACATCTTCACAATAAGTTCACAAGTAAAATTGTGTATAAGAGTGTGTTTTTATTTTGGAGACTGCAACTGGCAGTGTCTTTTAAGTTGTTTAAAACAAATCGATGAAGTTCTTTGACCCCCCATCAGGAGCTTTATTCTCAAGTTTCCATAATAATTAGATGTGAAACATCTGTCTATTTTCATCGCTGACCCCTAACTAACCTCTTTGGAGATGAGCAAAATTTAGTGAGGTAACTGGCTTATTTTAAAGTTATAACGTTAGATGACTTGTGCACTCTGTGACTTACGAGAGGTCTTAAAATTTTATAGGGATACCGTTGAATACGATCGTCTAATTCCACAGTAACTAGAATTCACGGTATCGAATGTATATACAAGATAAGACTTTCTACCTTTAAAGATAAGTGTTTCTGCGCATGTGCTACGTCCTAAAGTTACACCTGCATGTGGTGTGAGGTACTGGAACCTTTGGTGTAGAAACAAAAAACTGGGCGTTTTCCACGAAACACCCGAACTACTACACTTTTCTCAAGCGTTTCGACAACTAAGCTGTTACACTTAATGACTTCTAAACTTTCAAAAAGCATCCAACTGTCTACTGTTTAGTTACATTTCTAATTAATTTTAAATTATTTATGTCTATTCTATGGTTGTTGTCAAAGCGTGTTGGGCAACACAAGATTTTCTTTACCGTATTTCAAATGAGCCATGTTCTTTAAATCTAGTCAATGCAGATCTTTTTGTTTGCCCAATATGCTTTTGATCACAATCTTTACAACCTATTTCGTATATTCCTGACTTTTCGTTATTGTCGATTTTGTCTTTAGGTTACCCAAAAGCATCCTGTAGTTTATTTTTAGAATTATAAACAGAATTGATAATAATGTTTTAAAATTTTATCTAGTCCAAGAGTGAATTTAGGTTCATATGGTAACAAAAGCAAATTTCAATTTCAGTATCTCTGAAAAGTCGTGGAATTGTACAGGCTTCTATTAAATTTATGCTTCCTTATTAACTTATCTATTAAATGGACTGAGTAACGTTACTCTTAGCTATATTCTTAATTAATTGTTTCTTATTTCAAAACTCTCTTTACTGATGGGGAAATTTAACAAGCGGTGAATTAGAAAATTCTAGCCATTTTATGTTGAAAAGGGTGGTGTGGTCGTTGGGAATATATCTAGGAGTCGCGGTTTCTTTCCTATATACATCAAACTCTAACTTATTTTCACTATTTCTAATAACTAACACATCTAAAAATGGTAGCTGTTCATTGTGTTTCACTTCCATATGTAAATTGATGGTAGGGAAAACGGTTATTTAATTTGCAACAAAATTATCTAAACTAATTGATTTTGTATCAAATACCGTGAAGATGTCGTCCACATACCTGAACCAAACTCTAGGAAATACTCAAATTTATCTTTTACTTCTGTCTCAAATTTACTCATAAAAAGATTTTCAATGAAAAGTACATGGAGTTACCCATTGCACGTTCCACTCGTGTTGAAAATATTCACATTTAAAATATAAATTTTCGGTATTTGATAAAAAGCAATTAGTTTAGATAATTTGTTGCCAAATTAAATAATCGTTTCCCTACCATAAAATACTTATAAAGGGTGGATGGATGACCATATCTGCTCTGAAAATTTGTCGGACAGTGGCATCTAGCGGGTGGTACCAGAGGTGACAATCCTGAGCCATCTGCTGAACCTCTGTCAGTGAGTTGAGTCACGCCTAATAAACTTGGCAACTCTATTAGGACATGGGTGTTACTGTGTGAGTGTATCGGGGGTTAAGTGGAAGAGCGCGGGGGTTACCTCGCGAGGGCGAACTTCGCCCCTGTAAAAATCGGCACAAAAAAAAGTGGAACACAATGACAGCTACCATTTTTAGATGTGATGGTATTAGAAATAGTGAAAATAATTTAGAGTTTTGAATGTATATAGGAAATAAACCGACGACTATTAACCTCAATTTGTTTATAATTCTAAAAATAAACTACAGACGTTTTTGGGTAATCCAAAGACAAAATCGACAATAACGAAAAGTCAGGAATATACGAAATAGGTAAGTAAAGATTGTAATCAAAAGTATATTGGGCAAACAAAAAGATCTATATTGACTAGATTTAAAGAGCACATGGCTTATTTGAAAGTATGGAAGAACAGAAAAATCTTCTGTTGCCCAACACGCTTTTGACAGCAACCATAGGATAGACATAAATAATTTAATTAGAAATGTAACAAACGGTAAGCAGTTGGATGCTTTGAAAGTTTAGAAATCATTAAGTGGAACAATAGTATGAATAAGGACAATGGTCTGATACCCACCAGTCCACTGTTTGCTCTGATAAACAAAGACAGTTCACGGTTCAAGTGGACCGTGGCAACAAATTTGATATAAATGTTGAAGTGTGTAGGCTAGAATATAGATTTTAATCTTCTCCTGAAGACGCCAGCTTAGTTGGCGAAACAGCAAGATATGGCCCAGCCCACACCACCTTCACTTGCACCCAGAATTTTTTTAGCTAGTATATTTACTATACCTATGTCAACTACCGGCCGACCCTGTATACAAGCTATACCACGTGTGTAAAATCGGCCAGTTGAAAAAGGACGAGACAGGAAATTGAGACGACAGATAAGAAGCAACCGCACACGCATGAAGGTAGTGAGGGAATAAAACCGACCCTCTCACCACCTGTACTTGTCGTTGGAACGAAGTGTAGCATTTGTCTTTTCACAACGGCCAATGTCGTTACACAAACTGTGTAAGTTTGTATACAATCTAGAAATCGCAAGATTATTTGACTGCTTAGTAGCTATAATACTGCAATGGGACTCCAAGAATGTAATTATAAAACATCAGTATGGTTTCTCTAAAGGCAGATCCCATATACCAATCTCGTCATTTTAGAAAATTATATTATTGCTATGGGAAGTATGGAAATATAGGAATTCTATGGAAGTCAGGTTAACTCTATCTACACTGACTTTTCTAAAGTGTTTGATAAAGTCAACTATGAACTATTAATATCAAAATTAGAAAAATTAAGATATTGGCACGGTAGTGTGTTAGAATGGTGTCGTAAGATGTCTTCAAAGAGGAAGTTCACCTTGCCACGACTGCCACCGACCCTTGACGCAGCCAACAATCGACATCCTGCAACTTCAGGGCTGGCTAGGGAAACAACTTGGACACATGATATAATAATTAGTATACAGTTGCAGCAGTAACTGGGTTGCCCTTCTTTTTCATTGGCACAGGAGTGAGACCAAAGCTGTCTTGTTTCCATGTCCACTGAAGGGGTCAAGTTGTTTCCCAGTCAGCACTGGACTTGCAGAAATGTTCTGTGGCAGAAATGGTTGTCGGTTGCATCAAGTGTGGGTGGCAGTCGTGGCAAGCTCAACTTGCTGAAGACCTCTTGATAAATTGCTAATACCTCATCTTATCAAGTGATGGGTCTGTGGCTGCACCAGTGCCATGCAATGCTATCAAATAGCTTCCCCTACTCTGTCGACTTGGGCTGTTCAGGCTGATGCCTCCTAAAAAGTAAAGTGCCTCCTTTAATAGGGATTGTTTTCAAAGAGAACCCATAGTTTAGTCTTCATGTCCAAAGGGACTGGCGTTGTGTCACAACCGGAGGCGTGAGCAAAAAATGTGTATGTCGGGGTCATACTTAGTACGATGATGTTGAAAAGGTGCCAGGTTTGCCACTGCTTTCCTGGATTTCAACTTTAGTGTACGTTCGTTTTGGTTGGACTAGCAGTCCCTGTTGACGCAAAAGCGTCAACATCCGAAGGACACCAGTTTCCCAACAACAATGCGTTCTGGCAGAAATAAGGGGTAACGTTACCGCTCACAAACTTCACTCGATGTTTTGGAAAGTGTGGGTGGACAAACTTCCGTAGCGATCCAAACCACATGACGTCAAACAACTTTGAGCTAGTGCATTTGTAAATGGCATTTTGGTCTACCCAATTTCGAAATGTATAAAATTGTCTGTAATATGGGGCGTTTAGGAAATATAAGCAAAAAACTAAAAAAGGGCGAAAATTTCATGGGTTTTCCTTACTTCGACACATTCGCATTTGGCATTCGAGGTCGAAAACTTGGTTTCACACTTCTCCTTATACCAAACAGTCCTAGAAAAAAATATATTCTGCCTAATTAATGCAAACAGAACCCTTCTGAGGCTACACATCCATTGGGCTAATAGCAATTACAACAACTGTAAAAATCATACTTTATACATGTACACATAGTGAAAAAGGCTTGTCCCGTTTAAATAAGAAAAATAAAAATAGTAGCTGACGTAGACACCGCAGGTTATCCCTGTATATACGTACAGGTTTCAATGCCTCCTATCACCAAATAATCACCAAATTGAATACAAAATATTGTGATTTTCCTAAATTTTGAGATCTACAAAAGTAATGGTGAACTGAATTTTTTCATCCCAACATTTCATTTTTGAGATTTCACAATAACTTGCAAATTGAAAATTTTGAAAAAATCACACAATTATAAAAGACACTGACTTTTCAGCAGTTATGGAAAAAAAAATTTGTAACCGCGTTTAGTAGATTTTCAGAGCTGAAGGAACAGATGAAATTTTTAATTTTTAATAGAAATTGTTTTAGTAATGAAGCTGGTTTTATTTTCTATTTATTTATTTTAAGTTTCCCCTGAATATATTTTGCCATTATAGCCCTTTAGGTCTAGTAACCACTCATATGGTGTAGATCCCATGCCTCCTATGAACTACGGCATGTCAAAATTCCACCGGCTGCCATGGCATCTAAATTTATCACGTTTTTGATGAATAGTTATGATTAAAACTGATTTTACTTTACTTGAACTACGAAAGTTTGATTTAAAAGTATGTAGTGTTACAACTTTCAAACAGGCATATCAAAAACTTATATACACATATCTAGAACTGTCTATGTGTCATAATGGTATGTCTCAAAAGATATTGCAAATAAGACCACCAAGTGGTTTTGTACTACTTCCTCAATCGCTACTACATTTACTGGAAAAGTGATTTCATTTCTAGACAAAACCTCTTCCCACATTACTCATGCTTGAAAGGCCACCAACAGCATGGTGCGCCCAGAAAACTGTACATGTTGCAATGTGAGATGAAATAAACGGTAGGTATGTATCTAGAACTATCATATATTTTTTGCAACTCTCAAGTTACAGTTAAATTAAAGATATGGCATTATGGACTAATTCCTGCATTGTGTAATATAACTCGATTTAGTCATTTTTGAATGCTATATCTATCGCAATCTTAGCGATATATTCAAAACATCATATTAATACATAAATAAGCACCAATAGCAACGAAGACAAATAATTTTTATATAATCCATTATATATTAAACAAATATTTAGAAACAACACAATACCTACATACATAATAGAATTCTGTACTTTATAAACCTCATTTATGTTTTATATGTTAAGTTTATATAAAAAAAAATATAGAATATTGTATTACATACTTATCAACTACTGTTGCTACTGGTCCCTGGTTGGACAACTATTATTTCTGACTGTTTCACATCAGCCTCACTTGAAAGGTTGGTTTGTACTATTTTTTCTTTAGCTTGTTGCAGACGTAAAGCTCTCTTTTTAGTTTTGTACTCCTTTCATATACAAGTTTCATATCTTTTTTAATATTCAATAGTTTCCCATGGTACAGTTTCATCTTATTGAAAACACCATGTATCTCTGGATTATACTGTACATGAGCAAGATTAATATTTTCATCGTGTATTTGGGTTATAAGAAAATTTTGCTTCAAGTCAATTCTTTGAGTTGTTTCTCAGCAGTACTTAAAGGCGAAACTGTAAATATCCATTACACCTTTTGAAAGATTGTTTACACAAACATTGTAAGGATTTTCATCTCTTGATACTTCTCTCTCAGCTTGATTAATTGAATTCATTTTAATCAATACTCAAATTCAAAATTTATCAACTGAAATTAAAAAATTAAGTCCTTTAGGCAGGAAAATACAGTCAAATTTCACAAGCACAAAACATATTGGGAGGAAAGTACCTTTGTTAAAAAAAGCATCAATTAATTGCTTCAACAAACAAATTTGTTAAAACAATAATTATGATCACCTATTGGTTGATTCCAGCAGTTATTGATATATTTATCAATCTTAAATTATGTTACAAAAAAGATGTTCTTCGCGTTTTAACCTACAATACGATGTCTAATGTCTATATCTACATAAGTACATACAGTATGTACTAACGATGGGCAGAATCGAGTAAAAATAATCGAGGTACTCGATTCTTAAAAAACTCGAGTTAACTCGAGTAATCCACGAAAAGTACTCGAGTACAGCATTCGAGTAATAACTAATAACACGTCAAATTCGTGTTCACTATTCGATTCCCGACAGAACGCAGCAATGATCGTCTTCACTCAGTACTCGGTACTCGGATACAATCTGAATAGAACTCGCATGGAAACGATTTGAAATCACAGTCGCAATCTACAGCTGTTCTGACGCTACGACAAAATTCTACTGATATTTTATTTTCATGGCGATTATTATGTAACCGAATTTTTGTACTATAAAACTATTTAGAGTATACAAATTTATTCTAACATAGACTAACATAAATTAATCATGGAAAATCAAATATTAAACATTCCTCAACAAAAAAGAGAAAATAAAACATATCAAACCTCACATTCATAAACTGGGGTTTGATATCATTCATAAAACATATCAACATATCAAAAAATCTAATTTTTCTACAAAAATGAACTATTAATTTGTTAAAAAATGTAGACATGGACAACAGTCTTACCTTTTTTACCTAAACTTGACATGGACAACAAACGGTTACCTTTTTTTAGCTAAACTTATACAAATACTTAATAAACAGTAAATATCGTTGTACAATTGAATAATTTTAGTTTTATTGTCGTTAGTAGCTAGGTAGTAGTAAACGCAGTAATAGTAAATTACGATTTATATATGGTAAATTATTATTTGACTGGAATCTTGAAGGATCAAATGGAAAATGGAACGACATACACACATTACACACCCCTTGTCACTAGAACCCTGTTGATAACATCGCTGAGTTCAAGCTCGAGTCGGCTGTGGCCCAGTGCGCCGTGCGTCTACGCTGTCATTATGACGTAACGATCCGAGTACTTTACTCGAGTGAATCACTCGATTATGAAAAGTACTCGAGTGCTAATTACTCGATTTCTGTCATCACTCGATTATGCCCATCGCTGGTATGTACCACAAAACATATACTATAGTATGTACCATGTACACTCGATTCCCTCTTAAGTCACCAAATCCGTACATCATCTTCTCGTTTAAGTCGCGATATTTATTCTCTCTTAAGTCGCAATTATAACCTCAACTTTTTCGTGTTTTTAGTTGCAAAAAGAAATATAAGAGGGAATGTGAATTAAGCGCACCTTCGCTTTATTCACATATCCTCTTATTTCACCACGTTTTTCCCGAATTATGTCACGAAACTGTCCCTCTTAAGTCGCCGCCTGTAAAAGTTTTAGAACTACGTTTGGAAATTGGATTATCGGTTGAATATGTACAATTTTTATTGAAAAAAAAATGATTGTGTGTGATTTGGTTTCTTTATGTATTAAATGTGACTGAAGTATCTTTCTCGCTGAACGAATTCGACGAGTTCGACCATTCGCTGAACACAGCCAATTTCCCCTAAATAATGATGTAACATTTGCACGTGACCGAAAGGGGTCCTCGGACTCCTTGGTTATGTGTAGATGTTCAAAAATTCGTCCACAAAGTGACCAAAATATCATTTTCAGGCCTATACGAAAGTTTATTTAATATCTATTATCCATAACATAACCTCTACTTTATCAGCATCACCGTCACATTCACCGTGATTAGTGGTGGAGAACTATCGATAGCACTATCGATAATTATCGATGGTTTGGACTATCGAATATCGATTATTTTTATAGTATAATATTAATTTATATAGTATAATTTTCTATACTATCGATAGTTTCAGATAAGACAGGAATCTGAACTAGTTCATTAGTTCACTTGACTGATCGGTTCACTCAACTAATTCGTTCGTGAACTACCCTAGCCTAGTTTCAAGTTTTTTGTTTTTGTATTATTTATTAATATGTTATTGATGTGGTAGGTTCGATTGTGAATGCGAATATTGTAATTATTGAATAAAAATGGAGAAGTCTTTAAATATCTCCTGCAATGATTCTAAATCTCAATCTCAAAACTAAATATCAATGGTTCTAAATCTAAATCTAAATCTAAATATTGTGTAATTGTGTATTTTAGTACTATTATTGTAGACCAGAGAACCAGTGGATCTAATAATTATATCAGTTAGTATTATTAATGTAATATAAAGTCTTTCTAGATTATAATTTTGCCTATTTTTTGTTATTTGCCAAAATGTTATACCTAACCTAACATTGACATCAACTTCATGTTAGTGTATAGTACCTAATGATCAGATTTATTTTAGAAGAATCCACTAATAATATTTAGCGGTATTTAGTTTGTTCCTAATATATCTTTTAAAATCCCCATATGTTTTTTTATGTTAAATATTGTATAATTAGTAGAATCACATGTTTTCCTAACTATCGAAAAAACTATCGGATAGTTATCGATAGTCATTGCTAAAACTATCGATAACTATCGATGGTGCCTATTATCGATAGTTCTCCATCATTAACCGTAATATCTATTGCCTAAAAAGTAGGAACAAGAACAAATGGCTACCAACATTGAAACTATCCTAGGGATGTGCGATAAGTGCGATACCCCTAAATAATATCATGCACTTGCAGATATTATTTGGGGTATCGATACCTTGAATCGATACTAATCGCAAGAAAAAAGATCGATACAGTGAAATATCGTGTCAAAAAATCTTTTTGATAAGGAGCAGACGAACAATTTAAAATATTCAAATACGTATCGAAAGATAGCCAGAACAAAAGACCTAACTATTTGCTGATTTTATTTTTTGATTATTAGAGAAAGGCTATGAATAATTCAACTCAGTTACATACTTAAAAAAAACACGTATGTATTCTTTTTCACAATAAGTTTTTGACATGGAAACATAAAACTTTTATCATCAATGAGAGCCACAACATACAGTAGCAAATAATAAACAAATCATACATATACACTCGAACCCCTCTTAAGTCGCCAAATCCGTGCATCATTACCTCGCTTAAGTCGCGAAATTTTGCCTCCCTTAAGTCGCGATCATAACCTCAACTTTTTTGTGTTAACTGCAAAAAGATATATTTAGAGATATACCACGGCACTTGTTATAACGAAAAATTAACCAACTGAACGAAAAATTAATGTAAGTATACCCAGTCGTGCGTGACAAAGTTTAATTTTCCACTTGAATGAATATTTTAAAGATTAAATATTTTTAAAAGACACCTAACCTATTTTAAATCAATAAATGTATTACACAATAATTTTTTTTTCAATAAAAATTGTAGATATTCATGCGAGAATCCAATTTCCAAACTTTTACAGGCGGCGACTTAACCGGGACGGTTTCGCGACCTAATAGGGGGAAACGTGGTGAAATAACAGAGGAAGTGAATTAAGTGAAGGTGAAATAAGAGGGGTTCGAGTGTACTTGGTATCGTAGGAGGTAGATATCGATACTTGTAAAGTATCGTATAGATAAAATCGATACTAAATAACATATCGTATCGCACATCCCTAACCTATCCTATTTTTTACAGTGACATAAAACAAAGACAAAAATACATAGTGATTTTCCTGCCTTGGTCACACTTTTCTCATATCCCTAACACCTTCCTACTTCCTATTTTCAATCAGCTGAAAACTGTCAATTTCAATTGGATTTGTTTGGTGTTAGACTTTTATGCTGTAGTGTAGAAAGTACATATTTTGTAATTTGGTAAACGACATTGTAATCTGAAGAATATTTTAAAATAATTTGTGCAAAAATGGCTCACGTACAGTTTATGGATGAAATTATTCGTGAATATTTATTATTTAGGGGCTTCGGTTCCACATTGAAAGCTTTCGATTCTGAATTAAAAACTGATAAAGAAAAGAGCTTTCGTGTGGACAAAATAATTGAACAATTACTGCTGTTTATAAACAATTATGATTTAAACGCATTACGAGAACTGTGGAGTCACTTAGAAAGTCATATGTTTACAAAACTTGAAAGTCATTTTACACCAGGTAAAAAACCTAGAAATCAGTTATCCTGAATATAGCTGTGATTTATTCAACATATTATTATTACTATTATATCATCGTTTATTATGTAGAATGTTTCAAACTGTAACATTATTTTTAATTTTCCAGGTGTAAAAAAAATTAGAAAATGCTGTTCTTAAAATGTATGTAATAAATGCTGTTGTCAATAATAAACCCGATAAAGTTGTGGATTTTTTCATTAAAATGACACCAGAATTACAAAGTCAAAATGAGTGGAGAGACTGGTTTGGTAATTATTTGCTTTTAATAATTGTTTATGATAAAATCTAGGGTTTCCATATATCTGAATTTCTTCGGCCATATTTGAGTTTTTAAGGTGTCTGGGAACATCTGGCCGGAATTTGTAAAGATGTCTGAGGAGTAAAAAAGTAACTCATCGTTGTCAATGACCATCTGTAACATCTCTAGAATAAGTTGAGATAATTGTTAGTTACCCATTTTTCCAAGCATGGTCATGCTCAATGTTTACACGGGGAATTTTTATTACTCATCGGATGCATCCGGATTTTGTTTGGGTTTCAGCGGTTCATAGGAGGATACAGAAAAATGAGTTGACAAAACAAAATTGAAAATTGTTGTTAGCGTGTAGGGAAATCCAACACTGATCATGATCATATGAATCACAGGAGCAAGATCACATTTCTTTGCCACGCAAGACTGTTTGAACGAGATTTTCGCGGTATTGTAGGATGTACTTGTGATTGTGTTTATGTAGCTTTAGGTTAAGGTATAAAAAAAGCGTTTTTAATTTGTTTGGAAATAGGTCACACCTTGAGCCGCCTATGATGGGTGCAGTTAGTGTAACACAGTTTGAGCTGACGAACGATAAAGCATGAACAGCTAAACAAAAACATTTAGGGGAGGAACATTTATGCAGAAACGCTCTGTCATTTAAAGACGCAGAATTTCCATTCCTGTATACAATGAATTATACAGGGTTATGTAGGAGGTAAATGAAAATGACCTTGGAGTTGCTTTTAACTCTAGAATAGCTTTCCTCATATTTCTGAGATTGTACATCCGGCTTTAGGAATGTTATGTTTTATATGCACATCCTGTGATAGCATTTATTTACACTCACTTAAAACTAATTATTGTGCTATTGTTAGGAGCTCTATTTACGAATATAATACAATTTATTAATTTGGTCACCATTCTGCAAATCCTCATTGATTCAATTGAAGCAGTACAAAACAATTTTTTTTTAAATTAGTACCGTACTTATGAGCTTCGTCAGAGGGGAATATGATTATATTATATTGCCAAATCTTTTATTAAGACATAGAAGCGCTAATAACATATTAGCTATTTCTAAATATACAATGAAGATAAAATATACTTTAAATGTTTATATTAGTTATTTACAAATAATTATTATATTAAACTAAGGTTATATTAAATGAGTTTTGTAAAAGACGTTAAAGATACTTTGACATTTGTTCTTTAACATTGTAAGGTTCTTGTTCAAAAAGAAGTCTTGGAACCTTTATAATTAGTCCGATATTTCAGAGATATATAGTGCGTCAGAATTTGAGATGCCAGTGCCACTGAGGAAAATTTTTAGAACTAATTACTGTGCCATTACTTCTCTGTTGTTACGACATGTTTATTGTTTTTATGTTCAAGTTTGGAACTAATTACTATGCCATTACTTCTCTGTTGTTACAGCATGTTTATTGCTTATGTTCAATTTTTTTGCTTAATTTTATGATTTTTCCGTAGCATTTTATTATTTTTTACCTTAAGACACCATTTGTGATAATATATGTATATCAAGGTTTATCGTTTATAAGTTATCGTTGGCATAATTTTATCGGTTTATTTTGATTTTTAGTTTTGATAGAAATCAGATAAGAATAAATAAGGGACGTTTTTAGGTTGGATAGGTTTATTTTGAAAAGTAAAACCAAAACTGTATATGTATTAATAATATTTTTTAAGTAGAATGTCAGACATCAAACTGTTATCTTCAATCTTTCATTGCGATTTTTTTTGATGACCAATTCTTCCATCATGATCTTTTGCAAATGTAATTTCTTTGAAGGTATTGCGGTTTTTTCAATATATTCCGTTTTTTTTTAAATCCTTGGCTGAAACAGACAAAAATTATATCTACATTAAAGTTGGAATATTAAAATTTATATTGATAAATATAGTCACCCTCAGCAAAATGAAGAAATCAGTGAAGACACTCATATATTTATTAACTGGCTTTCTTATCTTCAGTTTTAATTTTTAATATCCAAGTCTTGCGTCTATTTATGCTTTCCTTGTCACCAAATTTATGCACCACGCCAGTGGTCGTTGGTGATATTTCAGTTAGCCAGATCTTGAAAACGACGCATGGGACCCACTTCACTTTTTAGGTGATGACTATACACCTCTTACAGAAAGGATTTATAGTGAAAAAACCGTCAACAAAGTTTGCGAAAAAAATTTCAAAAAACCTGGAGCACTCCCTGGGATCTCAGTAACGCTCTGTGGAATATTTACAGTAAATTTTTTTCATAATCTAGAAACAAATATAAGGAGAGGTTTTTCGATTTGTTACAAAATATTTTTTTTTTCAAAATGTTATGGCCATTTTAATTTTAATTTTATAGGAACATTTTGTTTCCCAAAATTAAAATGACCATAATTTTTTGAAAAAAAATATTTTGTAACAAATCGAAAAACCTCTCCTTATATTTGTTTCTAGATTATGAAAAAAAATATACTGCAAATATTCCACAGAGCGTTACTGAGATCCCAGGGAGTGCTCCAGTTTTTTTAAATTTTTTTCGCAAACTATGTTGACGGTTTTTTTCACTATAAATCCTTTCTGTAAGAGGTATATAGTCATCACCTAAAAAGTGAAGTGGGTCTCATGCGTCGTTTTCAAGATATGGCTAACTGAAATATCACCAACCGCCACTGCACCACGCACACTTGATGTTTTCTTCAGGAAATATATGAAATGTTAAATGGGGGCCCCTTTTAATCTAGGACGAACAGCGTACACAACAATATTGATTCATTATAAAAGGGTTATTTTAATTTTTAATGGTACAACACACAATAGAAACAACAGACATTTTAATAAACTATGGCACAGTAATTAGATAATCGACCACCAGGTGGCGTAACGCTTATTTTCAATTCTCTATATTTTTGCGGTAATTTTGTGGTAATGTTGCAGTTCTACCATACGTAAAAAATCCTGAAGAAAACCCAACATTTTCCCTTTATTTCACAAAGCAATGGCAAGATACTCTTTTGGTGTCACTACATAACTTCTTAGCCTCTATATTTCAGGTACTTATTATTACATGATACACCTAGGAGCCACCAAATATATATATATATATGTATTTTTTTAGTACATGCCAACTCCAACGCTTATGCACTTTGAGGAGGATGCCAATAAAATAGCTAAGTTAGAACAAAGAAATGAATCTCTCAAAAATCGTCTAGCCTTACTGATAGACAGAGGGTCTGAATTGAGTGTAACTCCCTATCAGGTTGAACCACCACCCCATTTACTTGACGATTTTTACATTATTGCTCAAGAGAACAACACGATAGATAGTCAAGGGAAGAGCCTAAAAAACCTTATTAGGAATATGGGCACTGGGTCTAGTCCTATTCTAGGAAGAAAAGATACCTCTAGTACCAGTAAGAAACGACTTGGTTCTGCTTCTGGAAGAAGCATGAAAACTGGACAGTTTACAGATACTTAACTTTTACACTTGTAATTTCATCAATTCCTAGATTGTAGAAATTCGTGTTTTTACAGCAGGGCATGAATTGAGTATTTAAGTCAATTTAGCTTCTTACTGTATATATTCTAAAAACGTAAAAACGTCTATTGTATGTAAAAACATATTTATTTTTCAATTTCTCTGAATACAATTTATCAATGATTAGTTGATGAAGTAATCATTGTATGAGGTTCATTTTCAATATAAATATCTCATATAATATTTAAACTTCTGAATTATTGTATAATTTATTTTCCTTAAAAAAAATGAAGTTTTGGTATATTCCATACATCCCCTTATTGTTAACAGCTGTTATTTAATAAATTTAATATTGTTTAAATTGCATTAAATTTTAATATAACATTTGGATGTAAGTTTTATTCACATAAAGGTTGCGAAATATTACATAAATGAATAAAAAAAATATTGTTTACTTTTAGCTAAAGGTTTATTTTCCCTAAAGGATTAAGCAAAATTAATTAAGGAATTAAGTGAATCTACTTATGTAGAAGTAAAAAAAATTAGTGTTAATTTTCCTGAATGTTATAATTTCTTCTCATGTGCTAGCCTTTTTTACGCGTTTTTTGCGAATATTTTTCAAGGAACCATGGAAAGACACCAAGTTGAACCTTTTAACCTGTGTTTATTTATATTGGAAGTGTATTTGAGAATTTTTTGAAGGCAAAAATAAAGGTTTGAGTTGGCGTAAAAAAGTACGACAGCATCCATGACTGCAGCTGGTCTGTTGCCTAATCGACTTTTTGGATTTGTAAAAAAAGGAGCTAGATGAGTAGGGTTTAGAATGTTTGCCGTCTTGCATGTTAAACTGCGTTAGAATATCCTGCCCTTCCACACCGGGATGGCGTACTACTGTGCATATGCGGATCCTCGCGCCTTGGCAGGATCGGTCAGTGGCATATGTATGCAGGGACAAGAAAGAATAATATGTATATAATTTACAAGGCACTTAAAAAATACGGTTTATGCTTTCATTATCATAGAGTTTTATAGTGTCGAACCCTGCGTTGTAACACATTTTCTGAACCCTATAGATGAGATATATGTTATCTAAATTATCCTTGTTCAGGCAAAGCATTCCGACAAAAATTAAATATGTGATATGTACAAAATTTGAGCAAAATTTTTTAGAATAATTTATATGTTGTGACATACATATTACATGAAGATAATTTTACTCACATTTATGACTATTGGTAGTATTTTTTTAAACAGGACTGTGCCCGTACTCGATTTTTTAACCCATCCTATGAGAAAACCCCCTTATTGTTTTTTTTTTTTTTTACGATATTTGTCCTTAGTACAACTGTTAAAATCCACAAATTCCTCATGTTAAAATTGATAAACATTCTTTCAGCAACACAAATATAACAAAATATCAAATATTTGTCTTATTTTATTTTTTAATTATTTACAATGCTTAAAATAACATATATATCAACAATATTAAATTAAATACTACACAGATATTTAATTTATAAAAATATGATTGTATCACTTAATTCAAAACAGTACGGTATAACTTTTTCTATACAATAATGATTTTTACCAAACCATGATTCCTGAGGAACAACCTTAAATTTGAAATAAATATATACACTTAAATATATAAATGTACATCAACATCAGTGCCTTAAATCAAATATCTCTATAAGCAGTGGCTCCACCTGTGAGGGATTTTACATCTAAGTAGACATTAGTTAATTCTTCGTTAAGCTTGTGAAGCTCGGTGATTTTCTGTATTAGTTTTAGAAAAGTAGACTTTGCTTCACAACCAGGATAGATGCTTTCTAGGTATCTTCGGAAGATAGTAATAGGAATTCTGAAACACAATCAAACATAAAATCGACATCTGTTTTAGTAGCTATAGCTAAATGTCATGAACTATAGCTAAATTTAGGTTTAAAAAAGTTAGGGCTGTCTTATACTTAAGTTTAGTTTTGTCTTTTGTCCTTAAATTGGTTTTAATGCCAACCGATTTTCCTATAAACATTGTAAATTTTAATGTTATAGTAATCCACAAACATATAAAGTGCTCAAAAAATGCATTAAACACAAAAAGACTTATAGAAAGTTGCTTAAGAGGGTATACCACCTTTGCGTAAAAAAAATCGGTTATTTTTTTATGGCTTGTTATTTTAGAACGTTTAGAATGTAATTTTATTAGTTAGATTGAGTTTCAAAGTGTCTTTATGTGTGCAATGGCTGATACGAATTTTGTATGTATGTCGTCAACAATTGTGGTAATTGTATAGGACCGTAGCATGCAGCCGACTTTCCTGTGGCTTATTATTACGTTTGATAATAGGACCAACATGTTACAATTTTTGCCTGCAATTTGGACTCTAGGAGTATCACGTTAGTAGAGAGGTCCATGACTGAAGGCGCTCAAGAAGTCCTCAAAGAGGTTATCAGATTAACAAAGAGTTATCAATGCAAATTGCGGTTTGTTTTATGGTGCTGGCATTGCAGATTAAAGGTTGGCTGAAAACATTTACGAAATATCTGTATTAAAGGAGAGTTTCTCAAACATGTGTTTTTCACATTGGTGCGCAGCATCACGCTAATGATTTGCAATTGGGTTTCAATTTAATAATTCCATTACATATTCTTTTCAAGTACGTATAGGTGTTTCGATACGAATTTAAGTTTTTTGGACCCGTTTTTACGATGAAATTTTTACGTCAAATGAGACATTTTATTTCAAATAATCATATTTTTCTTAATACGTTGACGGACACCGGATAAACAGGTTGGGTGTCAAAAAAAGTCACTCCGCTTTTTTCAGAGATTCCAATATTAGATCGTCAGAAAATTATGAAGAAATATGTTTCATATTTTTTTTATCTTTTTTAAGAAAAAAACAAGTCGACAGGTATTGCCGTCATGCATTATTGAACAGCACTTATTTAGTGTTTTACGGTCACAAGGGCATTGACGTCTATAGCCGTCGTGTTTTAAAGTACTCAATTTTTTTTATTGAAATAAAAAACAGTGTTATTTATGTAACTTCCTACATAAGCCTTCACGAAAGAGTAATAATGATTTATCTAGTGATAGGGCTTTTTTAGGATAAAAGGCATTTTGTGCGTAATAATAATCGTAAAACATAACTGGCTTATAACAACCGATAACCGGACAAAATCACGTCATTTTTAAGTAGCCAGTCATTCAAATAAAGTTATAGTGATGTGCTGTATGACACTTTGTATCCCTGTACATGCAAATTCGACGGAAAATGCTGTCGGTGCCCAAATACACTGAATACGATGAAGACGGGGTTTCCGTAGTATTTTCAAAGTGCCCAGTACGCCACAAGTCATTGACAGGAATTCCGTTGATGTCTGTCAACGTGTTAATATACGGAATTTTTTATATATCCATATGTACTTTTAAGAAAAATCATATAAAAGGTAAAGAACATTCATTTATTGTTCAAAGAAAATTTATTTATCCCATAATTTTTCCTTTTCCAAGTGATACTGTGAATACCCTCTAAAAGGTTTTTCGGCTCGGTAAGTAATAAGACATTGCATATCACGTATTCTATACCGTTGTCTTTGTGCAAAACAGATTGTTCAAATAAGTGATTTGCCGTCAACGCACTGTACATTGACCACAGTACCACCTACTAGCCGCCGTCTGTTGCTGTCCAATGATGGACTTGAAATGCATGCACAATCTCTGTATTCAGTAGTTCACATAGGCTTGTTATTTACATAATGTTATAAATAATCGAAATCAGGAAATAATGCCCTTCTGTCACAGATTTATTTGTAATCTAAAAGGTATTATATTCATGTATTCCTTGTTTTATGTATTACAAAATGAGAGAGACAGCACAAGTGAGTTAATTATATCTGACTGTTTATAGCTTAGACTAACATTGTTTACCTCTTTGGTACAAAAAAAAAGAGCAATAGAATTCGTAGTCCAGTAAATAAAAAAATATAGAATGCTAATTGATTAGCGCTGTAATTAGATATTTCATGGTTTCATTTCTGAATGTTTAGAGGGTGGCATCGGCACTCGTCTGTCCTAAGATACTATAGAGTGTGGGTGCTTTCCATTTACCGACACAAGTCGACACGAGTCGACTCGTGTCTCCGAAAGTGTTTTACATTTGATTTGTGTCGCCGTGAGTCGACGACACAAGTCACCTCAAACAGACTCCGCTAGACAGCAGAGTTCACGCTGAGTGTGAGTGTAAAAGAAGTAAAAAATCTAAAACGAACGTGGCAAAAAGTAGAATATATAGTGGAGAATTAATGCGAAATCTGATTGAAGAAAATGAAAGTAGGTGACAAATGTAATTATTTGCAGTAACTACTTTCAACAACTTTTGCACGAAACTACTAGCCTAGCGAGCGTTCCATTTACCCATTTGTGAGTCAACACTAGTTGAAACGAGTCGACACAGGAGTCGGTAAATGGAAAGCACCAAGTAAGGTATTCTAATCCTGCTATGCATGATGGGAATGTGTCAAGAGGTCGCGCCGCCACACGTGTGTTTTGAAAACTAACTAATACCTAAGCTACATTCATGCAACTCCCAAGGCAATAAAGATTATAAAAAAAAATAAATCAACGTTCGCAAAAATTATTTTCATTACAAATAATATTAATTGGCTGTAATTAGTAATTTAAATACCATAACTAAATAATAATATTATATGGTTGTATTTAAAGTTGTCTGAAACGAAATGTAGCTTAGGTATAATATAAATTGGTTTTCAAAACCGAAACACGCGTAGTGCTTAATGCTTGACACATTTCCCATCACACATGCAGGATTAGAATACATTACTCTATATTATCTTAGTCTGTCCATTGTTATATTGTGTTTGTGCACGTCAATTGTCATATTTTGATTTGTTTGATCTTTAATGTTAGAGTTTTTCATAGCATTTTTCCTTACTTTAGTGATTTTAGCATATTGTTATTGTCAGGATAAAGATTTTTTATATTTAAAAACAAAATTGGTTCAGTACAGAAATTGCAGAAAAAAGATTAATTTTGCCAGTGACCTAAATATGGCAGTTGTTGTCATTTTAACAAGCATGAATGTAACTAACGACAGTGCTCTAATTTGGTTCATATGAACTATAATGATGGACGTAATGGCATTCTTTTTCTGATTTCGATTATAATTCGTTTTGATTTAATTTCTTTATTTCTGTGTAGTGACTATTAACAGAGTTGTGTATATTTATATTTATATACACCTGAAAAATTAATAGAGTTTGTATTGAAACTGAAAGCCTGCCTTGTCAAGTCAAACTCCCATATATATATGTATATATATATAAAAAAAATTTGTTTTTACGAAACATCAGGAACTACTATACTTTTCTCGATGCGCGTTTCGCCAACTAAGTTGGCATCTTCAGGAGAAGATTAAAACTCATCATTCAGTTTGAATCTTCTCCCTGAAGATGCCAACTTAGTTGGCGAAACATCGAGAAAAAGTAGTAGTTCGGTGTTTCGTGGAATACGTCCAATTTTTTTGTTTCTACGCAGAAGGTTCCAGTACCAACTCCAGGATCCCATAATATAACTTTTTTATGCTAGTTTTTAAGTGTTGTGGAAGAGTTTTAAGCGTGTGTAGTTAAGAGTATATTAGTGTGGAATACTATATATGTAAATTTTCTTATTAAGTTATGAAAAAAGGAATAAAACAATGAAATTTATTGCTGTGATTTGCAGGTGATAATGTTTTAGACATGGATGCTGTTACCTGTTACAGTATGTAATCCTTTGCGCATTTCATTTAGTTTTTTACTTGACAAGTAGGTAGACAGACATTTAGTTTTATATAATAGGATAATGTACTGCGATCTGCTACATTACTTTAAATCTGATGACAATACCAGAAACTATTAATATAAGACAATTTCATCATACACTGCATGTATCTCTCCCAGTCACCCTCATTACTCGATTGCTTGGTAAATATATTTATTACCTGTTCTAATTTTATTACATCCTGATGTATAACCCTCTGTCTGTCAGGGTAAATAAAATAACGGCACACAAGATCAATATAATGTTTTCGTCGGTTCTCCATTTGGCATCAAATGTTCTTATGAAGCGTTCATGTTCTTGATACATATTGCCCTTAGCAAGTTTTAGCACATCTACGTTCAGGTTAAGATTCTCTTGAGTATGAGGAATCTACAATGTAAACCATTTCCAAAACATTTTATTAAACATTACAAAAGTCAGGCGACAAACGTTACATTACATTGAAAAACTTATGAATTCCACTGCTGTAGTCTGTATTATTACAGGTAGCAAAAAATTGGGTTGTTTTTATAGGGCTAAATATTGGTATTCCTCCTTTTTTTTTTTGTATATGTGCAGGGTTTATTATGCGAACTAGAAAAAAAACTCCTATAAAAGTTTCTGTACATTGCTGTATTATTTTTAAAAATATCGAAAAGTAAAAAAATTAAATCAACATCAATTTCTTATTAAAAGGAATACCCTGTTTTTTTTTTTACATTTTTTTTGCAAGAATTCTCGGATTTCTAAATGTATCAACATTTTTTTTTCAAAAAACTATCAACATTTCTTCAAGAGTTTGTGAAAAAATTTCACGAAAAAACAAATAACCATGTTATATGCATTTTGACGTCTACAAATAAAACATTTGTGTTATTCTCAAAGGTCTAAAGAAGTTTAATTCTTGCTTCGAAATTTGTTATAATTTGGTATGGGATGTTTGGAAAAAGTAAACTACAAAATAATTTGTCTACTTAATTCAGATAACAGTAAAATATCAAGACTTCAGCAAGAATATTTATTATAACAAATAGTTCTTGGGCAACAAGTACTGTCAAAAATTATAATAAAAAATATTCTTTAGAATAATACAAGAAAGGATGTGGTGCAATAAGCAGGGTATGTGTTGCCCCCCCCCCCCCCCACCAATTAATTTGATATTTTTGTTTGCTCCCCATAAGTCGGTACTGAAATTTCCCACAAGGTTATACCAAAAAAAATGTGTTACAGGGGTAAAAAGGAAAATTAAAAAAAAATAGATTTTCTCAAGAATGGGTGAACTGATTTGATGAACAAAACATATGTGACTCAATGGGACAACATTAGAAAAACATTTGGAAATTATTCCGTATATTTCTGAAAAAATATTAAAATTTTGCGGAATTTTTTTCATGGCACGCGCTTGTACTATCACCATTCATTACTAAGAAAAATCTTCAACTTCCCTAATATAACATATTTTATTTAAGTGGTTATTTGCTTTTTCATGGCAATCTAAAACCCGAGAGTACCAATATAATTATTAATGTTTAAATAAATGTTTAATTAATGTTTAAATAAAAAAAAAAACTGCTATTGAATTAATCGTCAATAAAAGAGTATACATATATCTTTGAAATCAGGGGAACAAGTTCTCTCAGAAAAGTAAAAAAATATATAGGGTGTCCAATTAAAAAAAACTGGCCGATTCAATTCAGTTGTTAATTTTGACAAGTTTCAAAGACAATAGAGGAAATTTACTAAAACTATCGTACAAGAAGTTCTTTCTATTTTGTATAATAAACCCTGTAAGTAGGTGTCAAAATATAAACAAAAACCCTGTACACAAAAAAAGTGTGAATGTAGGAAGTGTGTTAAGTTCTAGAAACTTCAGTTATAGAACTCACCTCAAAAAGCTTGGTGTGGCTTATTGCACTAAACCGGCATTTTTTATCACTTTTGAAATTTTTATAGGAAGATCTTTGTGTTCATAATGTACATATATATATATATACACTTATAATATATCTAACACCCAAATAATACCGGTACCAAATAACATCCAAATAATACAGGTACTAACCTGCCAAATTTTTTTGTATGATCATAATTCATGGCACTACGTAGCATCATAATCTCAGTGCATCCCCCTTTGAGCAAGGCAAGTTGGTCTTCTTGGCACATATTTTTAAAGGCATTGATTTTTTTGCCATTTTTATCAGTCGCCGTATCCCAATAGTGGTAAGGTTAATGACGTCAACTAATGCTGGATCTGCGTCTAACATTTGCTGTGGGTTACCCTGGAAGAGATACTGATAAATCGCAGCTGAGTTTTCTGCAAATAATACAGTAACCGATGAAGAGAGAAGATGTACTAGAATTGTTGGAGATAATAAGTGTGTTAAAAAGTGAAAAGCTGTTAATGTGTTACAAGAAGAAAGACATTCATTTACATGTTTAACAAACAGTTGCAAATGTAGTTTAACAGTTTCAAATGTTCCTCTAGAATTTTTCTTTTTCTTTTAATAATTTTATGGTACAATATTCTTACGTACTTCGATGTTGAGAAATAATGTTAGAGATGGTAATTTTTATACAGAGTAGTTGAAATGTCAATAATTTAAATATGCCAAATAGCACATTTTATACAGGATCCAATTATGTAAGAATATAGGCTGTAACTTCATTGTACACTGTTCCAGTGAAACAGGAACGGGGTTATTCAGATGTCAGCATGTCAAAATAAACCCACTTAATGTCTTGTACTTGTTCAAAATGAAAAAAAAGATGTCAATAAAGCATTCTAATAGTAGTAATCTAAGGACTAGTAGTGTTTGTTCTACCAAGAGAATTGTTCTTTAGTTTATTTAATCTTTCTAAAAGCACTTATAGTGGCAGACAAAAGTATTTGTACCGCCATGCAACATTGCAACATTATATGTAAAAGTATTTGTACCTCTTAGAATATGTCAGAGACTTTAAAACACGGAGGTGGATGTATAAGTCTGAGGGTGTATGAGTAGTAATGGTATTAGCCAATTAGTTTTTATAGAAGCTATCATGAACAAACACACGTATTTAAACATTTTAAAAGAAAATCTATAGAAGACTACCATGAACCTGGATTACAATAACAATTTTTGGTTTCAACAAGATCAAGATCTAGGTTGATCTGATACGACCTGGGACTTTTGGGGGTTGTAACTAAATGGAGAATGTTTATGTACATTGTCACATACTTATATTGCCACATGTATATTACCACTGTCTGACCACAGCTGCCATGTGTAACCTTATCGAACAATAAAGGGTAGAGATAAAAAAACAGCAAGGAAAACGTGACATTTAACAAACACCCATTAAAGGAGAAACTGGAAATTTGGAATAAGATCTGTCCTGGTTTAACATCGAAATTAGTACACAATATGTAGCAACGATTGCAAATAATCATATGTGCTACAGGTGCGCCTATGTGATAGTAAAATATGGTTATATTGGTTTTTAACAGTAATTAATAAAGAGGTATGTTAAGAGGTATCTGTCATCTTAGCCTAACTACATATATACTTCTACGTCATACCTTACTAATAGACATTTGTACAGAGTAACCTAAATTTCTTCCCGATCTCTTCATTGTAAAATAATTTATATTCTTGCATTGTTGCACAGCGGTACGAATACATTTGTATGCCACTGTATATCAGTATATGCCACTTCAACATATTCATGAAATAAAAAAAAATAGTGGTAAAAATGGCAAATATGTAAATTAATATCACCTGTGAAAAACTGTGTGAACCCTATGTATTTGGGTTAAATACAATAATTAATCATCGTAATAATAAAAGCGTGATTATTTAATACCATTGGGACTGGATATACAAATCCTTTAATAGTCAGAGATTTGTACACTTAATGATTATTAGTAAACACATTTAAATGGGTTCATTTCAAGTGGTTTTATTTTTTAAATTAATCCTTGTGACAGCAGTTGTTTTTCTTTTCTGTTTTTTCTTTGTATAGTTTTAACTTATTTCAGAAGCAGGGTATTTTTTGGTTGTACATAGTTAGATCCTTAACCTTTTTTTTACCTTCTAGTGGAATTACTTTGAGTTGATACAGACGGGAAACGGAGCTTTAGCACAAATTTACATAGAATGTCGAGTTATAGAGGCTTTAAGTTACATAAAGTTCAAACAGTTTTAACCATAAAAACACTATTATGGAATTTTGTGATATTAAAAAAATGCGTCACCTATTCTTATAGAACTCATTTTGTAATACAACCATATATTATTATTACACTCTAAATTCTTTGGAGTCTAATAATTCTAGATTTCGAATATCTCAAATCAGTTTTTACATCTTGAATAATTGTACACTTAAGAAAATACTTATAGTTATCAATAAAAGGTGACTAGATGTAAAAGCACACAATATTTTACAAATGCCAGTCCTGAAGTATATTGTTGAAGATTATATCCGATTATTAATTTCAATAAAAATTTAAACTGATATATTTAAATATGTAAAACCCACTGTTAGTCATACAAGAGATTTTTCTTATCTGACACTTATTATACCTGTTATACAATGTGGATATTTCAAATAAAACATGGTCAAAACCTTATATATTTGTGTGATATATGGTCGATTCATGGTAGTTATGTCACTGTGTATCTTGGTATTAAACTTTAAATACCTATCAATCTGAATAGTCAGTCATAACTAGATGGTCTGGAAATAGCTTCATAACTAAGAAAAAATTAGAGAAATAAATATAAGTGGATATTAATTAAATAAATCAAGTATATGTATATGGATTTAAATAAACCAAGTATACAAAAAATAAATAAGTTTTCTACCATTTGGATTATTATTATCAGATTTGGTTTGATTAATAATTGAACGTTATCACTTTGTTGTTGATTCTTAATTAGGTGAAGATATGGAAATATGCGTTATGTGGAGGAGGGTCCCTAAGGCCGGTTTTCAGCCTAATTTATTTTTGGTCAAACATTTTTTTTTATTTATTTATATATCATTTACAATGGATCTGACCACAAACGAACCGACCCCCAACCCTCCTCCCTCTCTTTACCCCCTTAATGACGCAATAAACAATTTGCTTTTTACCAACTTCCAAGGTAGTTTTTGGCTAAAAAAAAAAAAAAATAATTTTATCAAAAAATATCACCTTAACCACTCACGGATATCACATAATCTCCCGCCTCCTGAATTCTCCCCCCCCGGAAATCTGCACCCCCACCCGTTATTCTTACCACTCACTTCTACGCGTAAAATGGATTTTTTGGAAACTGTATGAATATTATTGGGAATAATAATGCTTGTACTACAAATCAAACTCCAAATTATTTAAATAATTAATTATGCTTTAAATGCTTCGCTCAGTTTTATTTAGCTAAAAAATAGTATTCTATTTTAAAAACCTCTTCGTTTTTACTGACCCATACGATATAACCTTATTTCTCCTTTTCAAAGAGGGGGGAGGGTTGGGGGTGGGTTCATTTGTGGTCAGATCCATTGTAAATGCTATATAAATATAAAAATGTTTTTGATTTTTTTGACCAAAAATAAATTAGACCGAAAATCGGCCCTAGGGACCCTATAAAAGGAGTTTTATAGTGTTTTGTGAATTAGATAGAAGTTTCTGTTGTATTGTTTATACAAATTGGTAAAGATGGATTTCTATAACTTGAACCCCTAAATCCGGGCAAAACTTTCGCATTATTAGTATTATCACTACCAAAGTTACCAACAAACTTGCGCAAGTTCAGTAGAAACGATCCTGAATTCTGTTTTTAAATTTTTCGAACATTATTTTCTAAGAACACTTATGTATGTTTAAAAGTGTGTACTTATACAGTGATAATATAATATGATTAACATTGTTTTGATTAATATTTTGGTCACAATATGTCATCATAACTAGAGCACAGTGTAATGGTCGGTAACGAGCCATAGTTCTAGTTATTTGAAAAATTCATCACAGAGATTAATCCAATCAGAAGTAAGGACAGTCTTTTTCAATAAAAATAATCAAAGGTGAAGATATTTTTCAAATAACTCGAGAACGGTAGCTCGTTGCCGACCATTGCGCCAGACTCTAATCATAACTAGAGCCTGGATCTCTACCGTACATTCCAGGTACGGACTAACAAATAACTCCTATGAAGTGATAACAAACTGTTAAGAATTTTAAAATAACGCACTACTTATATTAGTTATAGCGCAGAAGTTGGAAGCAACCTTATAAACAAGTGTATTTATATGCCTAATGTAAACTATTGCTAATTATTTCTAAGCTAAAAGATAGTCGAGCTGCGGTCCTAACAAGTTAGTTACAACATAACACAAAAGCAATATTTTGTTGTTTATGTATTATATTACAGGATACTATTGTGTTACAATATTGGATATAATAAGCATCTATTAGGCAGTAAACATAACAGAGCTCGTACTGACAAGCTTTTCATAACACTTTATATCCTTATTTTGAACAACAGCTCAGTTAATAATCAGGAATCAATAAAATCAGTATTTACAAGGTATTTTTGGAACTAGATAGTGTTTTGTCAGTAGGTTAACCACACCCTTCCAATCGCTATCTTTGTGCGAGTTGTTGAGTACATTTTGGTTTTTATTATGAGAAGCGAATATGGAAATTTGTAATTAAAAGAAGCAACTAGTAATGTAGCAAATTTTACTTAGAACTTTTTTGAAAATTTGAATTCAGTCTTTCACTCTATGAAATTAATTTTAGAGCTGATATAGATGGGAAAAGGAAAGCTTTAGCACAAATTTACATATAATTTCAAGTTATAGATAGAATTTTTAAGTTATAGAAAGTTCAAGCATTTTTAACCATAAATGTGTGTTTTTATAAAATATGTGTCTTAATAGAATAAGTGTCTATGTTTATAATACAATATGTGCCTTAATAGTCTAAAGCTAGTTTACCTCTATTCAATTAACTTTTGCAAACAGAGCTGATATGATTCTTTTTAAAAAAGATTTTTTAAGAAATCGAAGAATCTTTTTTTATTCCGAATTATTTAAATAAAAAATCTCTTCGTCAGTAGGTAACGTAATATAAAATCTAATTCAGAAGAAATTGAATTTAAACTGATTATAATCCATTGAATTTGAATTATTTAACAAATAATTTATTCTCTAAAAATGATTAAATCATAAGGCGAAATAGTGAAGCGTTTATGAATAAGGTAATTTCTTTTTGTACATTTTACATCCTTTATGAATTCAAAAACAAATTCAAATCTTCACAAATATCAGAAAGGTAGGAGAGCTTGATGTGTTTATAAATCATTAGTTTTTCATTTCAAATAGAAAAAACTGCATAGGTAAACATGTAAAATAAGAACAGTAATTGAAGTACCTTTTGCAGTTTTTTTTAAAAATATCGATTTTGGCGATAAGGCCGGAGCGGGAGTATATGGCAAAACCACGAGGACAAAATTATCTTTTGCCCTCGGGTCATATGCTAGCGTTTTCCAGGCGGAAATATATGCTATCTAGCATGCGGGATGGAAATCCTAAAAACGGCTCCAAAAAGGGAGAACGATTCAAATATACACGGACAGTCAAGCGGCCTTGATGGCTATTGAATCCAACCAGGTCAAATCGCGACTCGTCCTTGACTGTAAAAAAGATTCTAAATGATCTGGCCAGTTGCAATAGAGTGATACTCACATGGGTACCGGGACACTCAGGTGTCCCGGGAAATGAGGAGGCCGACAGACTGGCCAGAGTAGGATCAATAGGGTACCCCATAGGACCTGAAGCTATATTAGGGGTCCCCTATTCAATGGGGGTTTCAACCATGAAAGAGCTCCTAAATAAGGAGTTCGAAAAGTCTTGGCAAGAAGCCCCGGAAATGAGGCAGGCGAGGTATGAGGCGAGGCTCTCCTAGGTATGAACCGAAGAGACATTAGAACGGTGACAGGACTTCTTACAGGCCACTGTCACCTTAAAAGGCACCTCCACATGATAAGGGTCATAGATGATCCTGAATGTGGATGGTGCATAGAGAATGAGGAGACTGCATCTCACATCCATCAATAAAGATTTATTGGATTTTAATAAAGCGAAATTCTCATGATTGGTATGTCGTATTAATTAGGTGAATCTATAAAGGAAGGATAGGAAGAAATGTTTCTACAGTAACAAAATAAGATAATATTCAAGTGAAATGTAACAAGTGTATTTTACATACTCAAAGGATTTTTTCGCCAAAATAAGAGATATAGGTATATATTTTTGAATAAATCTTATTGACATTTAGTATACATACATAAACATTTAAATAATTAAAAGTAATTTTCTTGTTTATAATACTTCTGATTAAAGTATTTTAACCTAGTGGGATAGCGCTCTCAGTGGGGTGCTTAAAGATAGCGTTGTGGAAAATTTACATGTATCAAAAAACTTGCATCCTACTAAATAAAGCATGGCATTGGGTCATTAAAACACAAATACATCTTTTGTAACATAGTCTATATTTGATGAGAGCGAATATGTAACAAATTAAAGACACTAACATTATACGACAATTTATATTTCATTCTTTAGCCTTGTATGGAAACGTAAATTCTACTTATTGCATTCAGAATTTATAAAAAAAATGTACACGTCACAGTAATGTAAATAAAATAGATCACAAATATTGTCACAAATTATTCTTGTTAAATCTGCTAAGTGAAGAGGTATTATCCTAAATGTCTCTATTTTTTCTAAGTCGCTCAAGGTTGAGTCTCTACTAACCAACGGAGGAATAGACAAAGAGGAGAACAAGATGGCGTCACTCAGCTGGACAGGGCCCATCATTGTTCGGGCGAATGTGTAAATTTTACACGCCGCTAGCCTACTAGGGTTAATTTTGTGAGGAAATAAAAAAATGTTTCCTAAAATAATTACCTCATGAATAAAAAACCCTTACCAAGAATTGCAAATGGAAATGAAAAGATGATATAAATCATAAAAATGATTTAAATCCTCGAGTACGTTTACTGCCCTGTTTGCAGATAATTTTACTGGAATAAGGAACTTTAAATGTTAAAATCATACTTATGTTACCTTGAATTTACAGTTTCCGCCTATAAGATTTTTCAATTCTTCATCGACGGGCGTCAGTAGAGCTTTATTGGCAACGATGAGCTCATTCAACTTCGCTCTTTCTGCATCGTTGAGTTCTCTTGAATTCGAGTGACACTGGGTTATGGAAGAAAAGCTTCAAATTCTAACTTTATGGCTTCACAGAGAATGGATTCTATGGGGCTCGGCTGTACCGAGTTTATCCTTGAAAATAAATGAAACGCATTAGTGAAATTATTAAATTTATTCTTTTGTGAAGAGGAACCTATATTTATATGCCATGGCATAACAACGCTCTCTTTGAATAACTCTAATCTTTCTATAATCTGATTTTTGGGATGACTAGGTAATATAGAGTATACAGGGTGATTTCGAAGTTGAGTCATATTTTTTAACAGCATGTAGAACTATTCAAAACAAAAGTTTTTTCCAAATTACAATCTCCAAAAAACTAAAATAAAATAAAATAGTTACTTATTATTAGTTTCGAAAATAGCATTTATCCAGTCCGGTCTTATATTAAAAAAAGAAGATTGTATAGTGAAATTGGTGACAGTTTTGATAATTAAATAAGGTTATAAATTTAAGATTCGTTTACTCGGTCAACTTTGTTGACGTTGTTTTTGGATGGCTCCATATTTAGAGCATAATTTAATAGCCTAGGAAAGATAGCCAAAATAGGTCCAATTTTTCAAAAAATTCCTCAAGCGTTAAAAAAAATTGGCAATTAAGTAAAAAATAGTGCAGTTTGAGTGTACTAGTTTTGGATCAAATCGGTTTGTAGGAACATAACCAAAAAAATTAATAAACGTGTAAAAAACCGGTTTTTTTCACTTTTTAAGTACCAAAAAAAACTTATTTCAGAAAAACAAAAAATAGCACGTTATAGCGCTTAAAAATACGAAGAAAACCAGTTTTTAAAAATTAAAATATGTTCACAACTTTTTGCAAAAAAATAAATAAAAAACCTTCGAAAATTGACCTTTCTTTACTATCTAATTACTCGGCGTACGAAAGTCGTAGGGACTTCCGCTAGATTGTAGCTCTTTTCGGCGGCTACTTACAGTAAAATTTTTATCAAAAAATATTCATAACTTTTGGCGCAATTCGAAAAAATGTAAAAAAAGGTGATTTCAAAAAATGGCCCGGCAATTGTCAATAACAGTCCTACGGTAATTTTTCAAAGTGCGTTTGGTTCGTGAAGAGGTGCTCTACAATTATACAATGGACCAAGTTTGTCAAATTTGAGGAAGTATTTCAAAAACGACATTGAAAACCGGACTGTTTTGCGTTTCGGGCGCTCGGGCGCTTCAGCGAAGGGGAAAGGCCGCATGGTGGGGGAACTCTCTCAATTCGAGCGCACGAAAGCAGTCGCGCCAAGCAGTCGAGAGTTGCTTGAGGAATTTTTTGAAAAAAATTTCTCTTTCCTAGGCTATAAATAGCAATTACTGATTTTTTTGTTCATGTACATGTTTATTAAATAATTATGTAGTAAACAATTGTGTAAATACGCTTTTTCACTCAAATTTACATACTTTTTTACTCAAAGTAAAAGGGATTAATGATAACCAGCAGCTGTTCAAATATATTTGCAATGTGGACACAACACTGCTGAATATGTCTTATCTGCAATCAAAATTGTATTTATAAATAATTTACGTACACAAAGTGGTTATTTGTTTATCAATTTTTATAGATAATTTCATATCCATCATTAAAGTTGCTAATCTAATATTTTATGTTAGTTATTTCACTTCGGTATGGCAATATTCGAATTTTGTTGGGATTTCGGAATATTTTTCTGATATAATTTTATCTCATACTTTTATTTTTTTTAAATTCGTGTGTACTTACATTTACTTTATACTCGTCTAATCATAAAAAACATACTCATATGCTTGCAACCGCTGTTAAGCTAAGGATCACTGAAGTATAAAACAGCGGTCTTCCACCCCTACTTACACACCTTTAGAGGTTAAATTTATAAAAATTCTTTCTTAGCGATCACCTACATAGAGGGTGTTTCAGGAGAAATGTCTATAACTTCGGGAATATATTGTATGAGTTATTTGATAAGGAAAGTTATACGTACAACGTACCTACTTCTAAAAGTGCCTTGCTATTGAGATATAGGGTGTCTTGAATATCTTGAGATTAGAAAAATATTTTTGACTGAAATTTTAACGATTGGTGGACAATTGTCTGTAGTAGATTGTTTACAAATCAACGTGGTGTTTGAATTGTGCTCAGTGATGTAGAGGGAGGAGGGTAGTCCGACACATTAACCCCTAACTTTTACGCCAATGACTAAAATAGTATTTTCTGATTAAAAAATGACATTTTGAAGCTTTTCAGATAAAAAAAGAGCCTAATGTGAAGCCGGTAAAAACATTGACATTTTCATACAAAACTTTAACACTCCGCATCTCAGTAACAGCGCACTTTCAGAGGTATGTTGTAGATAAACTTTTTTCATCAAATGACTCATACTAGGTGTTCCCGAAATTACGGGCGTTCATCCCTAAACACTTGGCAAATGTCAAGAGAAACAAATGTACGTGCCAAACTTGAAAATTGTAGACTATACAGTTTCGTGATCAGTGCGTAACATCTTAAGTTGGGGGGATTTGCTTTCTATTCGAGTTAGAGACTCTTTTCTTCGAGAAAAGTTCTTTGTATTAGGTTGCTATCCCATATCCCATATCTTCAACTCATTTCAAGACCCCTAAGCTACCCCTTTGGCGGCGTCCATTAATTACGTGAGGCGTTCAGGGGGGGGGGGGTTGAGCCGAATCTCATCTAATCTCACTTTGGGGAGAGGGGGGTCTCGGCAAATATCGCGTAATTTTTTTCCGCAAAAAAACAGAGTAAAATTGCAAAAAAATTGGGTTAAATTAAGTAAAACATGTTCCTTCATACTAGTCTAACTAG
>JAPWTK010001393.1:0-51370 GCA_029963805.1 Aromia moschata
CAATTGGTCGGTTACAGACATTTGAATGTTTTCTATGGTCCCAAAATGACGCTCCTTGTGATTTTTTAATCTCTGAATAAAAAAGTACAATGACTCAAGTATGGTGAATAAGTAGACTGAGGAACCACAGGAATATTTTTACTGGCTAAAAACGCGTTTACTGAAATGGCTGTGTAACAAGGCGCATTGTCGTGATGCAAAATCCAGTTGTTCTTGATGTTTGGTCTCACACGCATGACCCTTTTTCAAAGTTTTTCAAGAACTTCTCTGTAAAAGTGTTGATTTACTTTTTTGGCCTGAAGGCACGAACTCTTTGTATAAGATTCCCTAGCTTATCGAAAAAGCAAATCAGCATGCATTTAATCTTCGACTTGCTTCTTTTTTGGGTCTTGAAGTGTGCCATTACATGCTTTGGCGCTTGGTTTGCAGTTCGTTCTCAAACACCCAAGTCTCGTCACCAGTAATGACACGTTCCATAAAATGGGGATCATTTTCAATCGATTCCAGAAAGTCAAAACACTTTTCTCTCCTGATGTCCTTTTGTTCCTGCGAAAGGTTTTTGGAACCATTTTTGCGCAGATTTTTCTCATCCCCAATTCGTTAGTCAAAATCTGATGAACAATGGTGTGATTCAAATTTAACTCTTCCGCGATCATTCTTGTCGTTAACCGATGATCTGAACGCACAAGATCCCGTATTCTATCGACATTCTCATCGGTTTTTGAAGATGAAGGCCTTCCGCTACATGAATTATTTCAGTGGCGGTTGGTAATATTTCAATTAGCCATATCTTGAAAACGACGCACGGTTTCTTCACTATAAAAAAATAAAACGTAAGAAACAGGGTTTTTTCCATACCTAGCTGAGAGGAAAATTTTTTGGACCTAAAATTCGGTCTACCTTTCATAATTAGCCCTAAGAAACACTTTCATCATGCGAAGAAAATAAGAAAAAGGGGGGGGCATTTCACCATACTTATGGGGGGATACCCTTTGTTTCTAGATTATGAAAAAAATATATATAAGGTAAACGTGCTAGTCATCGTCAGTGCTCCAGTATTCGTCATATTTTACAAATTGCAATTAATATTAAGAATATAGAGACATCTAGCGTTAAACTAGCGAATCAGCCTCAAAGTTGAATACCTAAGCATTCTTGATCATATAGATTCTGTGGCATAGATTTGGCGGGACGATTTTAAGAAGTTCACGCGATCGCATGTATCACCATATCTTATGCTTAGTTGTGTTAAGTTAGTGATCCTGTTAAGGAAAACGACATTTATTACACCCGTGCTGCGTTTACACCGGCTAGTTTTCTGACATTTACTTGATTTCGTTGGATAATTAGGTACGTTCTTAAGTTGATAATAATAAAAGTTTGAGGTTAGTTTGTTTGAAACAACGTAATTTTGGTATGACGAATACTGGTTACGCTCAAGAGGGTGACTGCACCAGTAGTCGTCACAACTGACGATTATTGATACAAATGCTGTTAAATATCAAAATTGCTTAGCTCTGGTATCCCGTATTGCATGATCAAGACGCTATACAATTTTGTTTAGTTAAAGCTGAATGTCTTTGTTAACCAGTGATCGTCATATGACTTTGGGAACAAAACTGCTGTTATAAATTTCGTAATTGCTATGACGAACACAGGGGCAAATACGTGACGGATACTGATATTTTCAGGATTATTGCTGAAAATGAGTAAAGAAATGGAACGCGCCCTTTTGGCCGTTCAAAATGGAATGTCGATATACTCGGTCGCCAAGTCCTTCAAGGTACCGAGGATGACACTGTCCGATAAGGTAAATGGAAGAACGCCGATTCCAAGGAAGATGGGTCCACCGTCTATTCTGTCTAAGGAGGATGAAATGTTGTTGGAGAAATGGATTCTCCATCTGGCATCATTACGCTTTCCGGTTGGTTAAAAGACTTGCATAGAAACCAGCAGAAGCTACAAATACTCCCGAAATTAGCACCATTACAGATGATGAGAATTCAGCTTGCACAGACAATGCTGCCTCTGCTCCTGTCGTCCTTACATCTTCAGAGCTCAGTCAAGATCAAAATACTAATTATGTGTGGTTGGACGCTTTTTTGAAAGATAAAGCGGTTGAAACATATGAGGTGACAACGACTGGAGAACTTATCGAAATTAAAAGCGCCGTAGTAGGCACTGTCGAGTCGAACTCTCAGCCTGAAATGAACGAAAGTATTCTGGATGGCGATGAAAAGAGCTACTACGATCCTAACTTAAAGGAACCTAATAACAATTTAATGTCAAAGGTTTCAATGGAAAAGGAAAATCAGAAACAGGAAACATTTTCTAAAGACTCAGAAGATTGTATTCTATCTACATCTAACCAGAACGAAATGGATATAGAAACGCTTCAAGATATGGAGACTATCAGGTGTCAATCGCCAGTTCCAGAAGCCATAATTGAAGTAAAAGAAACATTTCCCACGCCCCTTAAAAATTCGCTATTCTGGCCTAACACGCCAACTTCTACAAATAAAAAAGGAAGTTCGAAAGAAAAAGTTCCTGCAGTTGTTACATCCCAAGAGTGGCGGCAATATTTTTCCAAAAAAAGAAAGGGAGAAAGCTGAGAAAATTAAGAAGATTGAGGAGAATAAGAGAAAACGGGAAAAAGAGCTCAGGGCAGAAAAAGAAAATATACAATCCAAGAAGCAGAAAAAATGTGTCGCAGATGAAAATGTAAGCAGTTGGTACTGTAAAATTTGTGTCCAAGACTGCAAAAATATTTTATTGTTCTTCTTGTGTCACAGAATAAATTAATAAATAAATAAAATAATATAAGTATATAATGTTGTGTGTACTTGCTTTCTATATCATTATAATCAGCATGTATCACGAATATTAGATCATTCTTATGACGAACAGTGGAGCTGGTCAAATTTAGGTGTGACGATTACAGGGTCAAATGGCAGTTACTTATTATTCTATTTATTATTTCCAAATTGGAATACAGTAACATAACAGTTTTCTATCCATAAGAGGCAATATGCTTCAACAAATTCATTACTATAAATATGCAATAATAATAATGTGAAAACACGTAACATAGCTAAGACAAAGTTACACTTTTTCTTAAGCTGACGAATACTGGTACATTTACCTTACTGCAAATATTCCACAGAGCGTTACTGAGATCCCAGGGTGTTCTGCAGTTTTTTTGAAAAAATTTTTCGTAAACTTTGCTGACGGTTTTTCTTGACGGAATCTAACAAGTTCAAACTTGTACTGAAGGTGCATTACATGATAACCTACCGCCCTTCCAAGTCCCGTCTCCGCAGTGTTGCTAGATCGGGCTCTACGTTGCCAGTTTCATTACTTAATTTACACACCTCGTATATCTCTCGGGTATGGTCGTTCTACCTCCTACCACATTCGTTATGCGTAATTCGTGGGCAAAGCTATTCTTGGTGTACTGTAGTCGGTAGAACTCTAAAGCTTTGCAACAATGATTCAAAAAGATTCATTTTCATGAACCAATGGTTCAATCATTTAACGGAACTTCTAAAACCATCCAAATTCATTTTTTTAATACAGTGCATGTCCCTCCATAAAATAAAAAATATATATATAAAAACTCCGCTATCATATGTCAAAAATATAAGTATGCTGTATGCCAAATTTCATACAGAATCTCAAATTGTAAGAATTTACGGGTGTTCTAGTTACAAATTTGAAGTGCATTGCATTTCCGGCAAAACCTTTTTTTTTATAAATACAAAAGGCAGGCTGATACATGGGTCTAATTAATTACACTTCCCTAGTATACCGGGTGGTATACTAGGAAGTTAGTGTCATTTAAAATAGCACTTTTATTAACCGTTTTTATAGTAAATAAAAGGTTTAACAAGGTTTCACTATCATATACATACATACATATATTACATATGTATAAAGGTACATTTCTAGGTATATAATTTGTATTACTTTTCATCTTGAGAATTGAAGAGAAGTGAAATATATAACCTGCCTTCTTTGCAAGAAGATATAAAGATGATTATCAGTTGGGATCGTTTGCTCTATTGATGATGGCGTGAATGGCGTAGTTATATTACTATATCGTAATTTATCAGTGTTAAAATATTAAATGATTTGTAAATTCACCATTGGAATTGAATATTCCAGTTGCAGAAAGAATGAACTAAATTACTTATTGTTAGATATTTATATATCGATATCGATCTGGTACAGAGTAATGTATGGTTAGGGAATAATGGACGATTATTAAACCAACTAGAAAGCTATACCATATAGTAAAAATATTTGAAATAAAACGTACAAAAAAAAAATATTGGCTTGTAAAATGTTTGGGGAATACTTGTTTTCACAATTATCCACTGAATATAAAATCTTACTTATTATAGCATAAGCCTATTACCAAATATTAGAAACAAAATGACTAGTATCGAATAAAAATTCCATTTCAATAACTTTAATAGACCTGAGATTTCCCTCGAGATTAATTTCTAAACATCCACAAAAATAATTTGTATTATAATTTTCAAATCGTTTCCAAGATTTTAGAAATTTTGTGAGCAATTTGTGAAATTTTCTTTGTTAATTTCATTTGATTTTTGTTTTGGTATAGCCTTCGCCCTTTTATATCCATATGTCTACTAATCACTTCCTCAAGTATGATGTGGTCTCATTTTTCCTTACGAAACTATGACAATTTGCAATTTCACCTGCCGCCACCGCTACTTATTTCCCCTTAATACAGTTCTGTCAGTGTGAGCGGTTTCTCGATTTTAGTCTTCATAGCATCTACATATGTAGTCGTGTTTGGAATATATCAAATGTTAGCAATTTTCTTATGTGAAAAGGACCTAATTAGAAATATTTTATTTTATATAAATACGCATACACTGTCACACAACGAATGTTACACACTTTACTGGCCCATTCTAGGACCCAAATGAAGTAGATTTTACCAAAAATTGCTTAGTTAAACAATGTCGACATAAAAAGTTATAGTTAATTTTTTTTTATTGTTTTTTCTACAACTCAGGCCCCATATTAACCAATCTGAACAAAATTAGGTGTGGCTTAGTTTCTATTGATGTAGAATCCACTGGTTATATTTATGGTCGGTTACATCATAAATGTTCATTTTACTGCAACCCTTAGTGATTATTCTTCTTTAACTTTTTTGTACGTGTAAATTTTTGTAATACAATAATAAGCAATTAATAGGAAGTTGTGTTCTGCATAAATTTAATTTGTAATTGGAATTTTAAATTCGTAATTGAAATCTAGGTGGTCGTGACAAGCGCTGAAACTAAACAGAGAGTTCAAAATACAGGAATTGTACCTGGAGTACAAAGTGTCCTTTTTATATTTGGATAGCTCACCTAAAGTGATTTGTAAAAGCCCTCTATTCTATTGTTATTTCAATAAATCAATAAAAAAGAACTATTTCGTGATACTCCTTGTTTTTGTACGTTGTACTCCAGGTACAATTCCTATATTTGTTATGATATATGATACTCTGATTCATTTTAAATTCGGAGATTCATTCGGAGAAAATCAGTTTAAATTTGTTATTTATTTATTGTTTATTTAATTTTTTCCGTTGATGTTGACTTTCAGCATAAATATTACTGTTTTGTATTTTATCTGATTATATGATATTTACTATCTATATATATATGATTTTTACTATCAAAAATATTTTATACCTGCAGTATCAATGGGAAATAAAAATATTTGCATTTTAAAATACATTTTATATTCATTTGACATAAAAATGTAAATACCTTACAATAAATATTCTAATTTTCAATTATGAATACAATTTTAAGAATTATTTTATATTATCTGTATTTATGAATTCATAACGCCACTTCTTCAGAGGAATCAAATAATTTGTGTATGTATTTATTTGTATTTTCTTATTTATTTTAATCCCCCTCACCTTAACAAATTGCCTCGTTAAATACTCACAGAGATTAGTTCTCCAATCCTAAAACAAAAATAAGTAAATATTTGACCGGAGAATAAACACTGTAATTTAATTTGTATGGCGTTTTTCCACGAGGTGTATTTAATTTGGTACGTTTATATGTGGGAATGTTTCTGACTCTGGTATTTACTTATTTCACTAAATGGGAATTTTAACGTGAAGATATATTAAGTGGACAGAGTATAAAATGCCGTAACTACTGTACGGTGTAGCATAAATTAGGTAAAGTAAATAAGTCGACAATAGATTTAAAATGCACCTCGGGTTTCTTGTAATTACTGTATAAAATGAGAATACAGTAAATACAAATACTACTATTTTTGGATTTGGATATTATCATTATGGCAGATGGGAAAATAATATAATTTTGGGAAAAAATAGTGAAAAAATATAGAGTATGGGGTATCCATTAATTACGTGAGCTCAAAAATGGGGGGAGGGGTCCAGTAAAATCTCACCAAATCTCATTTAATCCCGGGGGGGGGGGTCATAATTGAAAATCTCACTTCAACTTTTATAAAATATACATTATTATACAGATAAAAAGATTATTGTCTGTTTTGAATTTTTATTTTATAAAAAATAAATTCGTTATAATACAATTTAATGTTATTATTTTTTTAATTTATGAAAATCAATTTAGTCATTTAACTATTACAGCGTAAATCTCACGTGAGGAGGAGGGGGGGGGGTCCCGCCAAATCTCACTAAATCTCACCAAGGGGGGGGGTCCAAATTAAAAAAAAAGCTCACGTAATTAATGGATGCTCCCTATGTAATCAAAAACGTAAATAACTAATAAGTTATTTTTTACTGAAAACTAAATTGATCAATGTGGAGGTCAATAACCTGAACAATTTATCTCCGTGTTACATTCAACAATAATGTGTACAACTATTGTAATTTATTTTACCATTTTAGAAATTAACAACAGCGATATGTTTCTTTGAATATGAGCAACTGGCCATAGTCACTGAGTTGGCACTTAAATAAATATACACAAAATATACACGAAATATTCAAGTTATTGAAGACATATTTTATTATTTCTTAAATTATTTCAATTAATTAATTAATTGCTCTCAATTATTTCAATTTAAACAAAGATTCCGAACCGTTTTTTTTTTGTTTCACAAGAATAAAACAATTTTTGTTTAAATAAATCCTTATTTGCAAAGTATTACTCTAATAGGATAGAAACATATGTTTCTATATTTTTTAATTTCTAGCTATTTTTAATTTGTATAGCAAAAAAATAACTGATAAATGATTTTCTGATGTCAGTTAGTCAGCCATACCTTTCTGAAATAAACTATTCAATTACATATCTTTGAATTAACTGAAAGTTCTATAACATAATAAATATACAATATAATAAATATTCCCCCACAGTAATATCGAAATCTTTTTTGTCCACCACGACACTGTCTTGTGTGTTTTAAGAATTTTCTCTTTTTATCTATTTATATAACTGCACTAAACGTACATTTCTTTTTTTAATATTTCACCCAACAAGATCCTTTCATCCGTTTTTTTTTTTAAATAACGAGTTTCTTATACCGTGTGTATAAAGCCAACATCGGCCAGTTATGAAAAAGGACAAAGAGAAGTGAGACTACAGATAAGAAGCAACCGGCACACGCATCGAAGGTAGTGAGAGAATAAGACCGTCATTCTCACCACCTGTGCTTGTTATTAGACCGAGAAGTGTAGCATTTGTCCTCTTTCACAACCGGCCGATGTCGGCTTTACACAAACTGTATATTCTTATAGGTATCATAATACCAAAATAAGTCTTAATACCGAAAACAATGAAACTAGTACGACTAGTAAACAAATATCAAGTAATGTTTTTAAATATTTGTGGCTATACTAGTTGCATAAATAGAAAAATTATCAAATGGGATACAATTATGATATAGCCATGTTATTCAAGATAAGTAAATAAGTTATAAATCTATGGATTGTTGTAATTTGAATAACTACCTCCATAACATGTTAATGCCGAGATATTAGACTTACATTCACTCTTATTTAGTGTTTAAATTATAAGAGTATATATTCTGTTACTTTATTATCAACGTAATTTCTTTATTTATGGGACAGTATCTCTCTATGTATTCGTTTAATCGACGGTTACAATAAACATTTTTCATCAGTGTATCCAGTTCGAAAATATATTGTTTTAAATAACGAACGTATCAAAAACATTTCAATATTCTTTCTAATGAATATTTAGGCATTGAGTCAATGGCCTGTTACAGGAACAGTAACATTCAATAAAATATTTATAAACAACAAAGTTATGGTAATAAATTCAATTTAATTGTCTTGCACTTCAAATTAATGTTGGAAAGAAATTTTCCTGTTGAAAGTATTTACTAAAAAACTTTTAGTTATGTTCGGCATGTAATATTCATGAGTTAGCGAGATAAATCTTGTTTAATAGGCATTTAATTTGGATTCGTTTATATTGTCGATAAACGAATATTTGTAATCATTTTAAGCGAGTTTATAGTTGTTCTGGGGGATTGCTGTTGCGATAAACTTTGAGTGTTTTATTACACTTTTGAGAGGTGAAAAATAAATAGAAATCATAAGTGTATCTGTTTGAAACTGCTTATATGACTTCAGATGTATAATTTATTTAACTCGTGAACGCTGTTAATATTGCGTTAACCAACTCGAGTAGAATATAGCCAAAGTTATGTAAACTAACTAATAATAATCAGTTATATTATTAGTGTAATAAAATTATTAACCAATTATTAGTAGGAGGTTTACTGAAGGAAGTTAGTAGAATGGGAAACTAATATAGTGTGTGATCCCGATATGACGTCATTAACATTTCATTAAATAGCAACTCTCTATATTTCAGGTAGAAGTTTGTTTTTACAAAAGCAGCTTTGGCCGCATGTGTGTAAATCCGACTTCGGCCAGTTATGAAAAAGGACAAACAGAAGTGAGACAATAGATAAGAAGCAACCGCATACGCATCGAAGGTAGTGAGGGGATAAGACCGGCCCACTCACCACATGCGCTAGTCGTTAGAACGAGAAGTGTAGAATTTGTCCTTTTTCACAACCGGCCGATGTCTGCTTTACACATACTGTATAATATTGCCGCCATGTTCGTCAGTAACCAATTAAAAAATGTAAAACAAAAAAAATGACTTTCAAGGATGTCATATGGAATATGTAGAGCTGTATAGCTATTAATCTGATCGCGTCCAATATGTAAAAATAAATAACCAAACTGCTTATCTAAGTACGGAGTTCAAGCCACAGTCTTGACGCGTATATTATTTTCTGTTTATATTATTATCTATTAACTATTAGTATTAAATTAAATAAAATCTAAACAGTTTTTTGTATTTTCAACTAAAGCTCAGCAAACGAAGTCTACGATGAAAAGGGTTACTATTAAATATTGGTTAATCCAACCATATACGAGATATCTATAATAATTCTTGTCTCGCTTTGTTTCTAACAAGTACACAACACCACAAAAGATGTTACGATTCTGAATTCAGAATTTTCAGAGTGGTTCATATTTTCAGATCGTGACGGAATTTCTTTTCTCTCGTTCTTCTTAAAGGGATCTTCTACTGTAACGGCTGTTTTTTTGTTTGTTATTTTTTTAGGAATTCTTTTTGGAGAACCATGAAAATACATAATCGACTATACCAGGGCAGTGGCCATCCTTTCCTAATCTTAAAAATACTTCAAATGAGCTACATACCGTATCCTCTCTCTGTTACCTACGAAGTTGTAACGTCTTTGTAACTTTGTAACTTTCACGATGCGCGATCCTGTTTTCGGCTTCGTAACTGTAAGTCTTCGAATTTAAAAAATCGCATTCTCAAGACTAGACAAATTCCCTAGTCTATTAGAATTTATATTCCCTAAACTATTTACGAACATTAGAAAAGCATATTTTTAAGCTGTTTGAGTAGACGAACCCTTAAGGTAAAAAATATGGACAAATCTGAGAACAAAGTTTTGTATGTGTGATATTAATTACTGCTTTAATACTCACATAACCAATGTGATGAACCAATGTGGCTATTTACTGATTAAAATTGTTGCAGAGATCAACAATTTGTGAAAAAGTGGATGTTGCAGACCTCTTGGCGGACGCTGTACGTCTACGAAAAGTAAATGAGTCTTCACCATAAACCCAATTACGACTTCTCCTTTTGCGTCTCTCTCTCGAAGGCCGAGGAAAATATATTAACGCAAATGACCCTTGATTCATCATGGCGACCATTACGCGCGCATATCTGAGGTGGCAACTCTTATAGTTTCTTATTATTTAGGAATCGCAAGGATTCCTCAGATTTAGGGCCAATTTGTATTTGTTGTTTTTAATGCGAGAATGCGCCTACCTTTTTTACTCGTTTTCCGCCGCGCTTTACGCTTGCTCATAGCCAAAGACGTCGCAGTATAAATTTTATTAACACGATTTACGGAGACCGGCTCGGTAGAGAACGGCTTAGCGCGGAATGTTAGTCCATAAAAATGTAATAACTAGTGTACCGGGTGATTCAGTAAGGGGCACACCAGGGCTTTCAATGAGAAACAAAAATACATATAACTTCAAGTCAATTGAAGTTTAACACCAAATTTTTTTATAGTTTTTTAAATCTTGTATCTTCTGAAAAAGAAAGATCGTTATAAATTTGGTATGAGTTGGTTACTCTCACATTTGGTTACATCATGTTAGGGTCTGGATAGTGTGCGACAACGCAGGGTCGGCACCATAAAACTCTTGATAATTAAAGTATAAACCGTAATATTTAAGGGCCTTGCAAATTATGTACGCGTGTATTTCTTACCCGTGCGTACGTACGCCACTGACCGTACCTGCTGACACTGATACTCTCCCGAGGGGGCAAGTTATCCATATATTAGGGCGATGATTCCGCTCTCGAAATTTAGTGTTTTACGTTAGACCGATGCGAGTGGACCGACGCTAGGACGCCGAGTTTAAAGTAATTTTATGTGTCGTGAGTGACTAACTAATAAACGTGTGTACATATTTGATTGTGTGCACGTATTTTGCACCGTGCACGTATTTCTTTTAGAACACGTGTACTGTATTTATATAATATCTGATTTTGTGTGGATTTTTGCAATAATGACACAGTATTACCATTTGTGAATATACTGAAACAGTTGATCGAAAATTACGACGATTTTACAACAGACGGATCACATATTTTATGTATTCCTTGCAATTTTCGATATATATTTCAAGGACTTTGAGAATATGAAGGACATTTAAATTCGAATACCCATCAACAAAATATAACTGGTTCTGTTAGAAAAGAGGAATTTTGGTTTGATTTTTGCATGTTTTGTGCATGTAGCTTTCATGGAATGTTGTCGACAACATTCACTTTGACGTTTTTTTGCTAAATATGTATACGATGTTCCTTTTTCATACCTTGTGTAGAACATATGTACGGAAGATATAGCAACGTGTCATGGGAAATATCAAAGAAGACAATGAAGACATACACAATAAATTTCTGTGACTGACAGTGGACGAAACAATAGATTTTGCGGTAATAAGGTCGTTAATGTTCTGAGAATAAATGCAGCAAGCCTACGGGTTGTGGCAACGTACGCTTAAGCAACACATAGTCGGTGTTTCTGAATGGCACAAGCTATACATGTGTACATTATTAACACATTTTTACTTCCTGTCTTTTTGTCCGGTCTCTCATGTGTCCTTCCGTCAATGACATGACGGCTCACGAGTCCAACCTTGCATTCTGTTCTTCTCAGAGTATTCTTCTGCACTGTTTTTTTCCCTAGATTTTGAAATTATGTATATTGTGTACTGTGAATTCTAATATAATAATTTAACTCTTAGACTAAAGACTCTTCAAGTAACAAATTATTTTTTAAGTTTTGAAGATTTTTTTTTTGTTTTTTAGATATATGTGTTTTCAAATATCTATTTAAAAATGTATTGGATAAAGGACTGTAACAAGGAATCAAAATATAAATATAAATTCCAATAAAATAACAAATTGTTTTATACATTATGTAGGACAATTTCCGCTGACACATTTGAACGAGTAACGACAAGAGTTTAGCAACAGGATGTTTTGTCGTCAGGAAGTAGATAGAACATATTTTGAACACTTAGTAGCTGGTTCTTGAATCGTTATTTTGATATTGCTAAACGAAGTGATGAAATGCTCAACTAAAATTTTAGTGTTTATTTATTTATCAAAACTACCCTAAACCCAAACACAATTAGTATGACTGAATAAGTCTTTTAAATATTTTTCTAACGAGTTGTCACTTGCCATGGGCCCCAGTCAAAGTTATTGGTCACAGTGTCACTGTGACGTCATCTATGTATTTGTCTCACATTTTACCACTAGTAGATAAAAACTTACGTCCGTTTATTTTCACTCTCCAAATTTCATTAGTCTAAGTGTAACCGTTTAAAAGATACAAGGGGTGGGGGAGGGGACTTTTAACTAGCACTGTATAACTTCATTATCTTTGAATAGCAACCCCATTTAACCTTATAAACCCCGTAACCCCACAATACAAAACTGCATAACTCTATAACCCCATAAAAATGGAAATATCGGAAAGGTAACGTCACTGTGTGCTCTCCTGGTCAAGATAGAACCAACTCGTTCATTCTTCTTCATTCTGATGAGATCTAACAAGATCAAATTCTCGATCTGACTGGTGGTTGACGATGAACGAGGAATATATCTCGCTTCATAAAAATTCATCTTATTATTAAATACACACCGTCAAAAGTCTTGGATCCCCGATGTTTTGTATTAGTAAATAATTGTTTTTAAATATCGTATTTGTATGTCTTTTCTAAATGTATTTTTTGAATATATCTATAATTTTTAAAGATCTAGTCAATTAAAAAACACTGGGGAAATAAATTTGAAATTTTTAAGAAAATTTATTATGACACAAATTAACAAAACATATGTTTTAACAAAGTATACTACAACTTAATAGTCAGTATGACCTCTCCTGTTTGTCAGTAACATGTTAACACGCCTGTGCATTGACATGATCAAACGGTTGATAATTTCTTGAGAAATATTATTCCATTCCTCTATTGCTGCTGCAGTCAACTCTTCCGCATTTTGGGGTGGGTTCATGCGTTTGCGAATTGCTCTAGAAACAAAATCCCACATGTGTTCAATGGGATTCATATCTGGGGAGTTAGCTAGCCAATCTAATCGTGTAATATCTTCCTGTTCAAGTACCTCTTGGACTGTTCTTGCACGATGTGGTCTTGCGTTGTCGTCCATGAAGATGAAATTGTCACCTAATTCGGCGCGTAGGTGATAAATAATGGGCCTGATAACACTTTCAATATAAACTTGACTTATCATATTCTGATTTATGGGAGTTAACGGCGTACGGCGATTGAACATGATTCTTCCCAAAACATTACTGTCCCACCATTGTAGGGAGCAACCTAACGGGGAAAATTTAATTTCTCTTGACGCTTTCTCTCCCTCTCTCTCCCTGTCTCTCCAGACCCTTTGCCTATTGTCTTCAGTCATCACTCACTAGTCCAATTCTGGTTTCATCTGTGAATAAGACCCATCACTGATAGCGGGCAGCTCGATGTCGTGGTAGTAGAGAGGGTACCCTTAAAGGCCTTCTTGCACGTAAATTTGTACGATGGAGTCTTCTTCGAACTGTAAAGGTTGATATAACAAAACGAAACGTACCGTGAAAGTGATTCCTGAGGGCTGGAGCTGAAGCACTTCGGTGTCTACGGGCATATTGAACCAAATTACGATCCTGCCGTTCATTTGACACTCCAGGTCGCCCACTACATGGTCTTTTTTCCACTGTCCCCAATTCTTGATACATATGCACTATTCGAACAACAGGAGATCTAGTAATGTCTAACATCTCGGATATCTGATGTTTGGAATGTCCAGCAATCATGCAAAGCAATATTTATTTCCCTATTAAAAGTCTTTTTGTATCAAAGTCGCTTTGTTAAATATGCAATAAAACTGACGAATATAAAAAAAAATTATATCCAATCAGCAATATTTTATCTTGCAATTTATTAGATCTTGTTTGCCAAAAGACCCAGCGCCTAGTCTATCGCCGTGGTGGCAAGCCTCCGATGCCAAGTTTTTCACATGTAGCGAGCATCGCGCTTCTCAACCACCTGTGTCTGTTATGTCAAATATAACGCTTAACTTCAGTGACTTAAAGGACATTTAAAAAACTGCATAGTGGAGGCAAACACGCCCACCTCCCACCTTTCACACGTGACAGCGCAGAAAGCGAGTTATTTGATGAACCTAACAACCTAACCTATAAAATTTAATATTTATCTTTTTTATTGTTCCCTGTTTTGAAAATTTTCGTTGGAAAGTGCCGGTTCGTAGTTTTGTTGATATGTGGTATGATAAATGCAAATGGCTTACTGGTTAAATTATTGTGTTGGTTCTGTGTGTTATTTTCAAATCGTGGAGAAAATGTTTGGACAAAGTCTGGATTTGATAATCTTTAAAAATTTATCTCGTTCAATTGACACATTCGAAAAGTCAGGAACATATTAGTTGTGCTTGTAAATTACATTTTTTAGACAAACAAAATATGAATGTGATCAATTTAGCCCGTTAAATGGAAATTGACGCCCTGGCAAAAATCCGTATTTTGTTTTACTGGATCTTTTAATTGTAAAATAATTTTACGGAAACTCTACACCTTCTCGATGGTTTTGCTGAACCAATAAAATAGGTATATTAGGCACATTATGTTAGACAAATGTACCTACTTAATATATTTTATTGTTTACCATTACAAAAATGTATGAAACAAAAGTTTTTATAAAAATTGTTTGCCTCCCCCGAAAAAAAAAAAGTCACGAGCCGCCACTGTAATAACGAAAACAAAATAAACATAGTCCAAATGTGTAATATACAAGGGGGGTCCAAGACTTTTGACGGTGTGTATGTAAGGATGTTCCTAGTAGCCTCACGCAGCCTGTAGGTATATCCATTTCTGTAAAATTTCTAGAACACACTTATCGTATTATCCTGTACATAGATTGAACATTGTAATTTAATTCGTTTTTCTTTGCAGGTAAGCAAGAGACATCGTCTCGGGCACTTCGACCGGCCAATTCTCCGCGGGTAAGTTTTATGTCCAGCGCGTTTACCGCGTGCACTTTTTATGTTGGCATTTTTGGGTCCTTTGTGTATATTTGATTTAGGTGTGCCGCAGGCTCTTCCTCATTGTATGTCCTCGGTACCGTAGGAATTTTGCGAGGGGGTCGCGAAATCGCATTGAGAAAGTTCGCATTCATTAATGTAAATATATGCGCACTTCGAATTCCTGATTTTTTGTGATGTGTGCGTTAAATTTTTGTCATTATATGCGCGACAAAAATAAAAATTTATTGATCGCACCACAGGAAGAATATAAACCCTTTATTACGTTGCACTGGAAAATTAGGGAAATGAAGTTAAATTTGTGACTTGGTAATCCGAATAAGATATTTTCTAGATCAAAATCGAATCACTGATTTCTTTGTCAAACGTGCGTTAAATTTTTGCTACTATACGCGTGACAAAAATAAAAAAATTTTGATCGCGCCAGAAATAATATAAATTCTTTATTACGTTGGACTGGAAACTAGGAAATAATGTTAAGCATGCGACTTGGTAAGCCAAATCAGATATTTTCAATACATCAAAATTGTTTGACTAATTACAATCTTAAAATAGAAATAAGTATTTCTTTTTTTGTGCGGAATCCGAAACTTACCTCAGAATTTCTTTCGCGTCAGATTTTCAAGATATTTTAACCGAAAAGTGGTGGAAACGATGATTTTCACTATTTTCAAGGCCACATAACGCCGTGAGGAATGTTTACAAATCTATCGCAAAACTACCTATGGAATATTGAACTACGTATACTTTCCCCTATCAAATTCCATTTTGATTCATTGTAAAAAAAATTTAACTAAGAAATCGAGCGCCGAATTTTTTAACCGTCAATATTCCATAGAAATTAGTAGGCAGGGGATATTTGAGATCGATGATTATTATTTATCAGATTTTCAAAATTCAAAGTGGCGTGTCTAATGTGGCAGACATGAATTTCGAAACATCTACAATTTTCGTCATAATATTTATGTAGAGGTTGTTGAGGTGGCTGATTACGATTTCGTTGCTAGATTTTCAATATTCGAAATGACAGATCCAATATGATGGACAAAAATTTCAGTTTTTTTTATATACATAGAAATCTGACAGTGGGTTCATAATCAGTAACCCCTGTATCCCAATTTTTACAGAAAATGTATGACTAGAAAATTCGTGGTTCAAGGATTGTTATAAACTTGCCAGATTTTTATATTCAGCTCTCAATTTTGTAGTGGGAAACAGATTTTTCAATAGATCAAAATGTTTTGATGGAGAAAGGCAGTAGATACTTTCAAATTCCATAATTAGAATTACATGACCCCGAAAATAACGAAAACAGTAAATGCATCAATCATATTTATGTTAGGATGTCTTGAAAATCTGACATGAGAGGGCCAATCTGAGGTTGTTTTTTTCCCTCTTCCGATGTGTCTGGTTTGGGGTTTGTTTTGCCTCCAACACTGCAGCCTTCAGGCTTATTGTATTTCCAGTTTACATAGTTATTTCATGTGAATAGGTTTGTTGCCTTTATGAGGTTTAGTAGTCCTTTCACAAGATTTTTCTTTGGAAAGTCCTTCTTGGGGGTTTTCTATTCCCAGAAGACTGTATCTCCAGTGTGTTAGTGCTGGGCACTCTAGTATAATGTGTCGGGATGTTTCATCCTCCTCATTACACAGTCTACAAATAGGTTCATCTAAATATATGCCCATTCTGTGTAGATGTTTCCCTAAGGTGACAATGCCCGGTTATGAGTCCCGTGACAAGCCTTATTTGATTTCTACTCAATCGCAGAATCTCGTCGGTCAGTACTTTTGATGGTGTTTTTACCATCCATTTACTGTTTGTTTGTCCTGGTATGTGGTTCCAGTAAGACTGGTGTTCTTTATTTTTCCACCGAGTCAGCCAGAGCCTCACTGAGGACTTTGGTATACCACACATTGGTTCAGGACCAATGAGTGTCGTTGCAGAGCCCTTTCTCGCTAGGGTATCTGCTTCTTCGTTGCCTTCGACCCCTTTATGTCCTGGTACCCATTTAAGTGTTACCTTGTTATGGTTTGCCAGAGCTTGGAGGGTTTCTAGGCAATCCCAGACCAGTTTTGATTTTATTTTTTTACATGCTAAAGCTTGTAGGGCTGCCTGACTGTCAGAGTGTATGAGGATTGTTTTCCCTCTATATCCTCTTTTAATATTCTCCCTTAAGCATAGCTCAATTGCATGTACCTCGCCTGAAATACTGTGGCATATTCCCCTAGAGGTACATATTTTTCTGTACCTGGGTCTTTCGCCGTAGATTCCCGCGCCAGTTCCACCGTCCATTTTGGATCCATCAGTGTACCACACTAGTGTTCCTTCCTGACAGTTGGTTTCTTCTTTTGCTTCCCAATTTAACTGAATGTTAAAAGGTTCTGCATAGTTAGTTCTTGGTGTCATTTCGTCACTTGTCATTAAAAATAATGGATCTGTGGTCGTACTTGTTATACTGGCATGACCAAAAGTTGCGTCATGCCAGTTACCATTACACTTCAACCTATGGGCCCGCATTCTTGCCTCCGCCTTGATATAAATATCTAATGGCGGAAGGTTTAATATTAATGATATTAATGGAATATTAATATCATTAATATTCCATTGCCGCTGTTGGAGTGATTTTCATTGCACTAGTGATGCAAAGGCAGGATCTGAGGTTCTAGTGCCATTCCAGATTAACATTCAGCGCAAAAAATAAGATAAGGAATAACAATTAGTATATTTGTTGTCCTCGAAACCCCATATTTCGTAACTCTATGTTATGTTTTGTTGCTCAGATCTTCATTTACAAACTATACAAAAACCCATCTGTAAACAAAAACTATTGCCTCTAATATCTTCTAAAACCACCATTGTTTACTTAAGAGGTTTTGCTTAGTCAGAAGGTTGAAGAACTATTATCTTTTCAAAAACTATAATGTATTTTTCAAAAACTGTTCCGTTGTGTTTTTCTTTATTTTAAAACTAATTATTTATTTCTAATTAAACAATTTAAATAGAAATAAAAGAAATATTAAGTTAAGAAAATATATTTCAATGAAAAAACTATACATCGAAAAAAACCTCTGGTCGAGGGTTAATCTTAGTTTTAGTTTTAGAATATAAAATAGTCCTAAAAGTTTTGAACTTTATCGATCTAATGAACTTAATAGTTTTCAGAATATTGGAAATTTCGAAAATGCAGTTTGGCGAAAAATTCATTTAAAATACTTTAGAGACAAGTCTATGTTTGTATTAAAATTTCTTAATACATCAATAACTACCTGTTTTCATACAAATATCATCAACAGTTCAAAGAGATCATATATATTAAAAAAAAAAAACTTTTCAGTTAATCAACGTTTCACAAACTTGACTCTGAAATTCAGGACGAATTGAGTTCCTCTACATACCTCTTAATTCATCTGAAATCTAAGACCAATTTTAATTTATTCTTAAATTCATTACATATAATTGTGGTTGATTTAAAAGAAGCAAGGCGTGTTCTAAAGACGCCTTGAACCTCGAAAAACTCGTGTGGAAAATGCGGTATTTTCATTAAAATTGTTGCAATTTCTGAAGAAGAACAGACCACATGAAATTATTGGTTTTTCTGAAGTAAAATAATGAAAAACATTTTACAGTGTTCTTGAGTTAAATTTACTATACTTCTCAAGTGTACTGATATTCTATTTATAAGGTCTGCCAATTGTTAAACTTTTTAGGTGTATCTGCGTTAAATTATTCATTACTGAGTCCTAAATTATTTAATTAAATCTCTGTCAAATTTGACTATGAACTGATAAAAAACGGATACGAAGTCTAGTTTTTGGACGAATAAAATAATGAAGCGAAATACCACTACAGATACCAATGTCAAACACAAATCTCCCACATTTAATAGGATACACTCAGACATTTTCCTAATAATCATCGCCATGACTGCCGACTGGACATAAATAATGTATATTAACGGCCGAGGAAAAAAATAGTAAGGTAGAATATATTTATAAGAAGGTGGAGTTTTATAATGCACACAATGAAAGATGCCCCGTCATTTATATTGTTAACCGAAAAATATTGACTACCAAACCAATTTCGAATCTTTCACATAATTATTACACGGCCACATAAATAATTCCGGAGTAATAATGGGAGTACCACGGCAAACGGAGGAAAAAGAATAACAGCGCCTGTGACGGGGTTCATATGAAAGGAAATTATAGGCTTCGAGAGAGGCTTTAAAAAAATGTCCATGGCGGTCGTCGCCATATTTCACATACGCGCAAAAATAAACAAACCGCCCGGCTATTCCGCGTATACGTTAACCATAAAGAATAAATATGTAATGAGACGGCGCATTGGCGAATAAAAAAGGCGGATTTTCAATTCTGGCCCGAGATGGAGTAAGTCTGTTATACCTCCTGGCCTTATGGGGACAGTAGTTTATGACGAGGAATGGACCTTTGTTGTGCAGTTAGTTATGTCGAATTGGATGTGGAAAACGATTTTTGAGTCGGAGCTAAAAATTAAAGTTCAGTTAGTGCCAGTATTTAAATAGGTACGTGGCATATGTATGTGCGATTACGATTCATCTGTACGTGCAATTATAACATTCATCATTATATAACATTCATCAGTCATTCATGCGAGTTGTGTAAATTAAGTAATGAGACTGGCAACGTAGCGCCCGATCTAGCAACACTGCGGAGACGGCACTTGGAAGGGCGGTAGGTTAACATGTAATGCACCTTCAGTACAAGCCTGAACTTGTTTCATCAGAGTCATTTGTTTGTTCTCTGTGACAGTTTTCGTAAACCGGATTTTTCTAGTGCGTTTTAAAAATGAGTGAAATTAATTTTGAGCAACGGTGTGCTATCAGGTTTTGCTTCAGACTTGAACACAGCGCCACGGATACTTTTGCAAAACTTCAACACGCCTACGGAGACAGTGTTTTTTTCAAGAGCCCAGATATTTCGGTGGTTTAAGGCATTCTCAGAAGAAATAGAGTCGATTGAAGATGAACCACGTAGCGGAAGGCCTTCATCTTCAAGAACCGATGAAAATATCAATAGAATACGGGATATTGTTCGTTCAGATCGTCGGTTGATGACGAAAATGATCGGGGAAGAGTTAAATTTGAATATTACCACTGTTCATCAGATTTTGGCTAACGAATTGGGAAAAAAACCTTTCACAGGAACAAAAGGACATCAGGAGAAAAAAAGGTGTCTTGACTTTTTGGAATCGTTTGAAAATGATCCCCATTTTATGGAACGTGTCATTACTGGTGATGAGATTTGGGTGTTTGAGTACGACCCGGAAACAAAGCGCCAAAGCATGACCCAAAAAAAGCAAGAATGAGCAAGTCAAATGCACTCTGATTTGCTTTTTTGATAACCAGGGAATTGTCCACAAAGAGTTTATGCCTCCAGGCCAAACAGTAAATCAACACTTTTACGGAGAGGTTCTTGAAAAACTTCGAAATGTCATGCGTGTGAGACCAAACATCAAGAACAACTGGATGTTGCATCACGACAATGCGCCTTGTCACACAGCCATTTCAGTAAACTAGTTTTTACTCAGTAAAACTATTCCTATGGCTTCTCAGCCTCCTTATTCGCCTGACTTGAATCCTTGTGATTGTTTTCTCTTCCCGAGAGTGATAAATCACCCCAAGGGACGTCCTTTTGAGACCATAGAAAACATTCAAACGGCTGTAAGCGACCAGCTGAAGGCTATTCCAGTATATGAGTTCCAGCACTGTGTGAGGAATGGAAGAACCGTCTCCAGCGCTGTGTAGCTTCCCAAAGAAGTTATTTGGAAGGAGACAATACTGAATTGTAATTCTATTCGAATAAGAAAATTAAAAAAAAGTCTCATTACTTAATTTACACACCTCGTAAGTGTTGAATTGAAAATAGAAAACACAGGTATGGAGTACCTCCACTTTGAGATAGTAGATTAACTAGTTAAGATTAGGTAGCTAATTAAAATTAAGATTAGTAGATTAGAATGATTCGGTGTGGAAGGGAACAGGCCACGCCTTGAGCCTGTGACGGATGCAGTTAATATTGCACAATTTGAAATAACGAACGATACAACACGAACAGCCAATCAAAAGTATTTAGGAGATGTGTAATGTGCGCAAGGTTTTGTCGTTTAAAGATATAAAATTCCCAACCCTGTCTATATTTGAATTGAATTTGAATCCAGTATAATGAGTATCTAGTATAAATCAAAGTAGATTATTAGCACATTATATATCTCGTGAGTTGTTGGTGCGTATTTCCTTTGTAGAATCGTTCTCTTATGAGGAATACAAAAACATATATGCAAGGTTATTTGCGTACCTTTTATGACACCTTTTTTAAAACTACTGATGAACCTACAGGATCTTCATATGTGTCAACAGATCAAATGTCGCCCTGGGCTCAAATGCTTAAAATGACTAGTTTTTCTAATACGGTCATAAATATATTTTCACCGACGTCATTGTTGATGATCTGAAAATTGGAAGATTTGTAGTTCGTACAATAAGCATTAAATTTCCATCATAATACACCAGACTTAGGTATGCATATTTTGAATATAATTTAGCCCGCAAAAATGTTGTTACTTTGGATTAAAAGTAATAATAAAAGTTTAAATGAAACATTTTATGATATTGACATTGTTCCCCGTCTAACAATCAAGTTATACAAGATTTATCAAACTGACATATGTCTACCTGATTTTATAGTAATGTTATCAAGAAGAGAATGTTGACCCGTTATTATTATAATAATTATTGTTATTTCTAACATCTACTGATGAGAATTATTAACAGGATGTTCCATACTACTGTGAATTGTTAATGTTTAGATGGCGAACACCGACAATAATCGAAAGTCGTATAGGTACACAATATTTTCAATATTTTTTAACTCCACGAAGAAAATATATTTTAAGGCCGTATCAATAAAAAAAAATCGTTAAAGTGTCAAATTAATTTTAACACTTCGAGCCAATGAAGATTTTTGATCGGCTGGTGATGGAAAGCAAATGTATCATAACCTGTACATAAATCCAGCCGTTTCGGAAATATTTGAAGTTCTCTCAGAAAATTGATAGATACTCATTAATTCATTTACCAGTCATCATAACTGGTCTAGAATAACCATCATAACTTTGTTTGGGTAGCAGGATCCTTTTCATTTTTGCCATGGCGTCAATAAATAAGGTGCTCCGCAGTTAAATTTGAAAATACTGCATCAAATTCTCTCATTATCATGCTACATTTTGCCAACTTCAAATTGAGATAGATAACTTAGCTCAAATGGAACACCCTGTTTTCTCTTTTCTCATATGCACATCATAAGAGCTAAAGCTGCAAAATATTGAGTTATTTTCAGTTGTGTCCGGTTCTCACTGATTTTTTTAAAGTTACGTGTAAGTTACGTTACGTAAGTGCCCTTAAAATATTTAACTAACTACTATTCATTGCTTGTTTACTATAATATTTAAATTGTTCAGTCGTGGATATCTTAACTGTATAAAGTACTTGTAATTTACTTATAATGTGAGCGGTGCCCCTCCAAAACGCAATGGTGCCCCTCCTTTTAAAATGAAAAGACTTAATACGGTTAAATTATTTTGCTGTCATGAACGTAATAATTTGCTTATAACCGTAAAAGGGATATGTCACTCAGGCAAGCGTCGCCCTGTTTGAGTAATAACCACAATAATAGTCATTTTTGTTTTACAGGAAACAGTTTTAAAAATAGTTTCATTTCAGGAATTTTTATATTAGTCCTCACACATATTTTTAATGATAATTTTAAGAATAATATTATTAAACAGAGGTATATATATATATATATATATATATATTGTGATAGAATAAATTTTAATAGCATTTCTGAGACTTGATTGTGAGTTAGTAAAAATCATTTACTGTATTATTTTATTCCACTGGCTTTAGTCTAATTGCAATAGTAGGTTACAGTGGCAAAAAAAAAAACTTCAAATAACGCGGAAAAAGTACATTGATGCCTCACCAGAAGATTTTAGAAATACATCACAAGATATTTACGAAATACATATATTTTTTTCATAGTTACTAAATAAATATAACAACTTTTTAGTCGTGGTCTTTGTGAAATGTTCTTTTCTCTTAAATATACAGGGTGTCTATCAAGCGTCGGATTCGGGTAGTAGGAGTGGATAGAGTATAAAATTCTGAGTCGAAAAGTCCTTTATCAATTTTCGATTTGGGCAATAGTTTTCGCGGAATCGATTTATGAAGATTGCGAGCATGCTCCGCCCTCTTTGGTACGCGCTATGGGCAATTTTTTATTAAAATAGCTTTATCTTAATGCAGCATGACATCGGGTTGCCACGTAGTTCTTAAAATGTGACAGCTACGTTCTCTCACCACGTTCACCTTTATATCCCAGGGCAGGTTCTCGAGTCCCGTTTGGAAACTCGGCCTTTGTTTTAATGAAGAGATCCTAAATTAAAGAAAACACATTAACTAAATGTTAGGAAAATGCAATATCACCTTTATTATTTTTTCTTTTCTCTTATCTCTTTACCAGTTAAAATTGTTAAAAAAAAACACTATCACAGTATTGGTCTTGTCTACGACTAATGATATACAAGAATCAATATATATACATATATGTATATGTCTATACCTTACCAAATGCAATTGCAGTTAGTGCACAGTTCCCATATAACTTAACTATAATTTAATAAAATATATTCAGAAATTAATCCACTAGTTGCAAGTCACTTAAACGAGTGAGTCTAATTACATTTTAATAATGTGGGGAGAAAACAAGTACATATAAATCTAGAAATAAAAAAAAATATGATGATCCTGATAATTATTATACAAAAAGGTTAATTTTTACAACCATTTACTTATCTTCAGGTGCTTGGCGTAGTAGAACGTAGTCCTTCACTTTCGATATGCAGCTAGGTGTAATAAAACGTAGTACTTTACTCCCGATATCCAACTAGTCCAAAACTCGGCTCCTGGTTGGAGAGGAAGGAATCCCAGAATCCTTAACGCAGCGTATCACAAACTAAAGATCTCCAGAATACCAGTACAGAAGACACGTCCGGTAGGAAAACGCTTGATATTAAGAATTCTTCGCAAAACGCACGGTCTCAAAAAATGTTTAGTGCCAAGAATTAAAAAGCCTAAGAAGAAAGGTCTAAGAAGAACCCTAAAACAGTTATTACACAATGCAAATAAATATCTACCTAACATTTGGCTTTAAGAAACTCTTACCCTTCACGGGCTTCAACACGTGATTACCGTAGTCTGTGGTTATAATCCAGCATCCGCTTATTAAAAATACACGCAAGGTATTTACAATTACGCACTGAAGAACTAATCTTCCATCCTCATAAACCTCGATGGATTAAAATATCCCACGTAACTTAGGATAATTAAACGTTCCTCAATACTCCAACAGCACAGTAATTTATAGGCTAATTGTTAGATGTTGCGATGCGTACCCTTCGAAAGCTTGACAGAAAAGGAAAGACCTCGTGAACTTCCCACTCCTAGAAATCTCGCAAGCCATAGGTTGTGTACGACTGCGCGCACCATATCTTCATGGATGTTAATTAGTCAGAAGTATATATCCCTTCGATGGATAATGAAGTGATTTCGATTCAGTGGCTTGGACTAGACAGGTGGACACGCTGAGATTCTCAAGATGTTGATTGAAGAATGTTATTAGTGTTAAACAAAAATATGGACTTAAAACGCTTGACGGACAGTGCGTCCTCAACTGCCGTACTTGCGAACCTCTTAATGGTTCTATCGAAAAAAATAAGAGACTTTGAAACGCATGAGGTTACCCCCAACACTCTCGAGGCCCTCCTGCTCAAAACAGTGGCCATTTAGGGGACTTTTTACCCCACGCAGGCGTATCCCACAGTGTCGGTATTCGCAAACCCCGGCACAGGGCCAAAACGTCAAATACGGGAGAAAGATCAAATCAGATTAGATCAGAAGCTATTAGAAATCACCTGGTAGAGAACAATATGCACCCTATACCTGTTCAGAGCTTGTCTGTGATGTATAACCTTACTTATAACCTTAATGTTTCGTTAAACCAAATCGATATTAGCGTATATTGAATTAACAATAACTCATTTTTGTTTACTCTGAATTAACCAACCGTAACAGGGTCAACGACAATGTCGACCAGGTAATGGCCAGTTCGCCGATGACGCTGTCCAGGTGTACCCGGTCATGCACTACAGGAATTTTTCGATTTAAATGCTCAATATGCATGTGGATGGGGTCCAGGTCGCCGATGACGTTGTCCAGGTGCACCAGGCCATGTGCTACAGGATTTTTTCGATGGAAATGTTTCTACGTCGACCTAGCCATCGGCATACTATGTGAACTCAGATTGAGCGTTTCCATCGAAAAATTCCTGTAGCGCATGACCTGGTGCACCTGGACAGCGTCATCACCGATCTAGACCCCTTCCGCTCAATTCCTTCAGCGACCAAACCATCGGCATACTGTGTGAACTCAGATTGAGCAGTTCCATCGAAAAATTCCTGTAGCGCATGACCTGGTGCACATGGACAGCGTCATCGTCGACCTGGCCATTACCTGGTTGACATTATCGTTGACCCGATGTCATGCTGCATTAAGATAAAGCTATTTAAAGGGGGCTAAACCAAAGGGGGCGGAGCATGCCCGCTGTAGCCACGCCCTGATTGACCAATCGATTCCGCGAAAACTATTGCCCAAACCGAAAAATGATAAAGTACTTTTCGACTCTATCCACTTTTCACGACTCTATCCACACGAATTTTATACTCTATCCACTCCTACCAACCGAATCCGACGCTTGATAGACACTCTGTATAGCTTTTCTAAAAATCCAGAAATTATACGCTTTTAAATTCAAATTTCCTTCACATTAACAGGTTCTATCTAACAGAAAGACAATCTGTCTTCAAATCTTTGTATTTACATACCAAGTAAATACTAAGGTTACAGGAAAAAACATTTCAAAAACATTATGCAACTCAATGATGGGTCAAATTAAAGGAGTATTAAATCGTCTAAAAGATCTTTATGACGAATATTTCGAAAAAAATGTATTGAGGTCCGTGGACCTTTTAAAAGACAAGCACAAATTTTGAAAGTTTTCTTATGATTACGCAAAAAACTGCTGACGATAAAACATTTTAAACTCAATATCCAAACACTATAAACTTGGAGCTTCAATTTTCTTTTTTTCTTTCTTTTCCCTACGACTTTTTTTCCCAAGTTACAGCTCTTTGAAAATCACCAAAAAATTTGGGATTTTTTTTATCCCTTAATTTCTGCGCCTAGTATATTTTTGTTAGTTACAAAACTTTATGTAGATAACAATTATTTCTTCAGTATTTTTGTATTTATTTCGTAATATGAATCATTTTTATTTACTTGGGAGTGAATATTCTGAATTGACACTTATAATAAATTGTTAGTTCTCTTAAAGTCTGAACAATTATCTAGCGCTTTTGCAAATCCACTCGCTTCCACTGGGATCACCAGTAGGTTTTTCGAACTGCTTTCAAGTCGCCTCAAGTTATCCGCTTTACAGTTTGTTTTAAATGAAATCGACAAATTGTGTTTTGCCCTTCAGGCCAATACGATGAACAGTTAGCTGTTATCGTCGTCGTTATCCTAGTTCGGAAGTACTCACGCTATTTAAATCATTAGTTATTGTTCCTCGAGAATTTTCATGAATATTAAAATTAAGATTTGACTTAAACTTAAACAGTAACATTGACTTAAAACAGTAACGTTCCTTGGCAGATGTATAAGAAGTAAATGCGTATTTTAAAAGAATGAAACTGTGACCTGTGGCAGATTTAAGTAGGTACTAGCCTACTAAATCCCCTGATAATCAGCTTATCACTCAAGTCAATTTTGTCTACATAAACTGTAGATATCAATTTTGTATTCATAATGTGTGTACAGCATAGTAAGGGAGATGTGTCTTGACTTTTTTTCTTATTTCGGCTGTTATTAGTACCGTTTGTTTTAAGATATTTGTTAGAAAAAAAAAAAGAAGACAGACCAATCGATTGATAGAATTAAGTCAGTTTTTTCTGTCAGTCAAAATTTCTGTGTCAAAGGTTTTACATTTAAGCGGCCACAGTTTTATGAATTGAGCATGTTATAGTTTATTTTATTCTCAGAAAAAAATGTTTATTAGTGTTGACCGACAGTTTGTTTTTCTTATTCAAATATAGTACGAAAGTAAAAGTACGAAAGTAAAATTCACAGTATTACAAATTCACAACATTACATTAGAAATCGTGATTTCGACATTTCAAAAATTGGTTGCTGGGCCACCCGCATATAAGCACTGTTTCTGTAGAGACAAATAAAAAACGGACCACAAAATGTTTTTTATTTCACAATTTAATCATATTAACCCATTAACGTCTGAAATTACATAAATCACATACCCAGCTTTAGAGTAATACTGCGATTTTGTTGCAAAAATTCATTTACGACTATTTTTAAGGGTGCTCTACTCGATTTTGATGGTTTTAGCCCATTTAAATCCCTTTTTCTTGGAAAATTTTTGAGGTAAAAATAAAAAAAAAACGGTTTCTTTCTTGTGATCTTTTTTTGAAAAAATGGCTGTAAACGAACTCTAAAAATTTTTCAGTTGCCCTCTTCTAGTGAAAGACCGTACAATTGGACATCAACCTTAAATAATCCATTGCGATTCCCAAGGATTTTTCCGCTTCTGGTTCGATATCGTGACCGGAAATGGCGTATTTCTTTTAAGTCCAAAAAAAGTCCGTTTTTTCCGTATAAAACGTTAATATTGCCACCAAAACTTTTCATCATCATTCACCAAATCATCTAGAATTTCAATACTTTCACCAAAAAGTCGCGCGCGCACGAAAAATGCATTTTAGAGGCTATTAGAATCCCGCTAAAAATAGTGAATTTCAATCCGAAAATTTCAAACTTCACTGACAGAATCCAAGTTTTGTTTTTAACAAATGTATTGACGCAAAACGATTATTACAATATCTGAACATCATCTAGTAATGCCTCAGCATCTGACATGTGAAGAAAGCGATATGAGAATAGGCACGATCAAGATCTCAAGATCAGTGACCGAAAAAAAAATGACCGACTTTCGGTCGCGATATCCAATCGGAAGCGGAAAAATCCTTGGGGATCGCGATGTATTATTGAAGGTTGAAGTCCAATTACACGATCTTTCACTAGAAAAGGTCAATTGAAAGATTTTTGGACGTCGTTTACACCCATTTTTCAAAAAAAAAAGTCGCAAAAAAAGAAATTGTTTTTTATTTTTTATTTCCCAAAATTTTGCAGGAAAAATGGATTTAAATGGGCTAAAACTATCAGAATCGAGTAGAGCACCTCAAAATAGTCGTATATGAATTTATGCGATATTCTGCAACAAGCTACATTACTCTAAAGCTGCGTATGTGAAATACATATGTAATTTCAGGCGTTAACGGGTTAAGTACGAGGCATCTAAACCCGGATATAATAAATACTGATACTCCACCGTTTATGAACAGTTCCGTCAATATCATACAATCAATATTGAAATTGTGGGGAGCAAAATACTCTAAAACACATAAACCTCATTTTAAGTATGTTCGAGAAAACTAGAGATAATTCATTATATGACAATATTATTAAATAGGCTGCGAACAAAACTAAAAATTACATTGTCAGTTTTGTGTTTACTCGTTTTCAAACCTTGTTCCTCATAAATATGTACTACTTTTGATTTATTTTTAAGGTAAGTTGTTGAAAACAGCTAAGTGACATAAATGTTTAGGTAAGTACATTATTTTGCATATTAATGATATACTAATGAATATCCATTGCAATGTGAGCAACAAATTCGCTGCCAACATACACACACACAATTCATTTGGTTGTGGAAGTAAAATTAAGCACTCTATTTTTCATTAACTGTACCTAGTCATTTTGTTATTTAACAGATGGTAGTTACCTGAAAATGTCTGAGTTTAAGAAGCCGACAGTTCCGCAAGGATTGTAAACGGTTTAAATATTATTATCCTTTTAGAGGTATAATTTGTTAAATCGCTAGGACAAACGGTTTCCCCGGAATGTCCCCTTTTCAGTTCACAATAGCCCTTAATCGACCGACTAGAGGGTAACATAACACACCGTAAAAAGGGCAGGTTTTTTTAATGCACTATTTTCGGCCAGAAGTAGGTAAGCGGTACCTCTACATAATAGCAACACAGTTGTATTTGCTTTCTAAAAGTGCCGCATTCAAAAGCCATCATTGTGTTATGACAGACAGAAGCGATATTTAATGTTGCGACCTTTGGATGTAAATTGGCCAAATTAATATTGTGAAATCTCCAATCACGGTGTGGTCCCTAGGATGTTCGGATGTGTTTAATACTCCCAATGGTAAATCAATAAAGCGTATTGTTTGATCCAGTGGCGGCTCGTGATCAGACTATCGGGGAGGTCATAGGTGCAAAAGTAGAAAAAATTTTTAAAAAATAATAAATTTTTTAAAAAATTTAAAAAGAACTTACCGCACTTTCATGTATAATACCATTTAAAACGTAACGAACTATAAATACGATCTGAGTTTTATTGGAATTATCAGTAGTTTCATCCACTTGCACAGCGAAAAAATTAGCCGACTGAATTTCTAGTTTTATTCTTTCTTGAATGACTGCTAACATTGAGTCGAGTAAACCATTTTGTATTATTTTAGAGGTACCCTTGAACACAGTACTTTTCTCTAAATATTCCTTAAATATCGTGTCCAATTCTGAAACGAGGTCTATTAACCCACGAAAGATTCCAGGGTTTGGAGAACAATCTGTCTCGTCGTGTCCCCGTAATGCCAACTCAAACGCGCCGCAAAATTTAACACAGTCTATGATTTTATTCAAAATGTAACGATGTTTTGCTACATTTTCATTAAAATCCTTTACAGACTTTCGATACGCACTGTCTAACTGTGAGCGAATATCAACACGCCCGATTGTAGCATAGTTTACAGAACTTTTCATATGATCCGCCGAGAGCGAATGTTTTTTAATTTTTTTCTTTTAAATGTTTTGAGTCCGTAACGCCCTGTTTACACCAATACACATCATTTGAAAAAATCAAGCACACAAAACAATAAAAAACATCCACAAATCCAGTCACTCAAATCGTACATATTTTTTGCGAAAATTACGATGCACTTCTTTATTTTTGTCCTTATTAGTCTGTCTAATTTTCAATTCTGGTAGTGGCAATTCTGGTTCTGGTGGCAACTTAAACCATTATTAGCTTTTAATTCCTTAATTTCACGAACTACCGACACTGATATGATAATAAGATAGTAATAAGCTATTATTATTATATAATAACATTTAAACACTCAGACAGCTATCCCTATACACCGGCACGACAAACTAGGTAACGTGGATTTTATAGGTTATGTTATTCTATATTCTAAAATCTAAAGGTAATCCAAAGACAACTGTATGTCCACGGCAGATTCTCTATCTTTATTAGAAGCTTGCATTTGTTGAAATAAAGCATTGGCTTGTATGTATTAATTGGCCACGCCTTTAGTTCGGCTCTTGACCGAACGTTGGTAAATAGGGATAGCATTGTTTTTATTTAACATCAACTTATACAGATATGACTGTCTTTGTCTCGGGTCTAGACGTTTTAGCGCTAAGATTAAACCCTTTAAAACAATAGGGGCATGGACTGAAATTGACCGTCGCGTCCCGTAACTCGTAACGAACACGAGTAAAAATCGAAAAGTTGATAAATCTCATAGAAGTGGCAGGGCTACAGGGTGGAAATAAAAGTTATAACTGAATTGAATATTTATTGGCATATCTATAATGCATTTTAAAAATTATATTTTTTTAAATTTATTGGGGAGGTCATTGACCAAATGACCTAATGGAATAACCGCCACTGGTTTGATCCATGAGATCCACGAAGAGGAACGAAAGTAAAATTGGGCACAAACATGTTTAATAAGCCTTACTGCTTAAAGAACTCTAAACTGATCTGTCCTGATGATTTTAAGTTTAAGAGAAAAAAATGTTATACAGGGTGATTCCTAAGAGTCATATATCAGCTTGTAGTGGGGTTTAACAGCGTGTAGTTTGCTTGACAATCCACATATTCAAAAGAAAATGTTTTTTTTCAAATAACAAAAAATTCAAAAACCTCAAAAATAAACATGTTACCTTATTAATTTCAAAAATACCATTTATTCAGTTCAGCCTTAATTTTAAATAAAAGGTAAATTCAAAACGCATTAGAAAAACGTAAGTACCTAATGTTCATTGTTTTTTTTTGTGAATCATTATTCCTAGCATTTTCTTATCTTAAACGTTTTTGTAACATAACATGAATTTGCATCGTGGTTGTTAGTAAATAATTTCGTTTTACAACCTTTTATTTAAATTTAAGGAATTACCGGATAATTGCCATTTTCGAAATTGATAGTAATGTAACTTTTTATTTCTGAGTTTTTGAAATACGTTATTTGGAAATAATGTTTGTTTTCAATAGTTCTACACACTGTTAAAAAATATGACAACTTAGGAATCGCCATAAACATCGTAAACTTATAATATTTTCTGTCTGCCGCACGTATGTTGGTTTGTTTATATGTTTATTTATTTTGATAACTTTAAGATATACGCTTAAAGGAGTTGATAATGAAGAGATATAGTCGAGCTTAATCGGTTTAAAATAATTCGCAGATGATTTAAAATGTTCAGTTCAAATTTGATATACGAGGTGTGTAAATTAAGTAATGAGACTGGCAACGTAGCGCCCGATCTAGCAATACTGCGGAGACGGGACTTGGAAGGGCGGAAGGTTAACACGTAATGCACCTTCAGTACAAGTTTGAACTTGTTAGAGTCATTTGTTTGTTCTCTGTGACTGTTGTGAGTCGATTGAAGATGAACCACGCAGCGAAAGGTCTTCGTCTTCAAGAACCGATGAAAATGTTGATAGAATATGGGATCTTGTACGTTCAGATCATCAGTTGACGACGAGAATGATCGGGGAAGAGTTAAATTTGAATCACACCACTGTTTATCAGATTCTGACTAAAAGAACTGGGGATGAGAAAAATCTGCGCAAAAATGGTTCCAAATCAGGAGAGAAAGTGTCTTTACTTTTTGGAATCGATTGAAAATGATCCCTATTTTAATTAATTTTAATTTACATCAACGTTTTTACAGAGAGGTTCTTGAAAAACTTCGAAAAAGGGTCATGCGTACGAGACCAAATATCAAGAACAACTAGATGTTGCATCTGCGCTTTGTCATACAGTCGTTTCAGTAAACGAGTGTTTAGCCAGTAAACACATTCCTGTGACTTCTCACCCCACTTATTAACCATTTGGGACCATTGAAAATATTGAAATGGCTATACCTAAGTGAAGGCTTGTTTGACGTGTATAAAAGTACGTGAAGTCTTCTTTCCAGTAACACAATTCCCATAGTACGAAATATAGCATGTCAAAAAACTTCATTTTCTTCATTTTAAAATGAATAAAACTTCATTTGAAAATGTTTCCATTATAAATATAAAAATATAAGATGATACTCACTACGTCACTGTTTTAAAAGCCTACTTCTCACTGAAACACAGATACCTAAGAAATCAAATTGTTTGCTTAAATCATGAGTCTTTCTTCATTCGTTTGAATTATCTTAAACATTATCACGATTTTTGTAAACAGATTTCAGTATGGAGGGTTACAATATAAATGGATACAGTACAATCAGAATGTCTTTGTGTTGGTGCTGTTGTACATCCTCCGCTATACACGTGTGGAACTTAAATTTGGAAGCATATAAAATGCTAAGGTAATACCTAAAATAATACCTTCCACAAAATATTGCCAAAGGCTCACCTATCAGAAAACACACGATCGTATTCCCCTACTGTCTAGCTCCGCCATCGACATCTCGAAGGCAAGATTGGCTGTCGTCGGACCACCGAATATAAACAAGGCTAGATAGTCCACTCTAAGCTCCACCCACTAACGCACTCTCCTTGCCCCGTCTCCTATCTCAGCGGTTTTCGGCGGCCGCGCTCATTAAACATTGTAGGGGAATATGACGTCTGCTCCGCCCATCTTCTGCTATGTCTCCCTACCAATATTCCATGCATTTGAAATGCATGTAATAGAATAGATTCTCCAATGCTTCCAAATAAAAATTCCAGACGTGTATCTAACTATAATATACCTATAATTCGTTGAAATAGTGTCATATAATTTCATAATTAAACATGAGAAATGTGTTTCTTCCCGTTTCTTCAAACAATATTTTGTTTGTTTGTTATATTCCCTGGAAAATAAGGCGAACACAAAATTAAAGCTTTTTCCAAAAAAAAAAATACTTTTTTTTAAAACTCAAAAACGAAAAATATGTTTTGATTTGACACCTAATCACACAACCTTCTGAATAGTCACAAGACGTAACTTCTCATTCTAACCAAGTTTATACCTTTTATCATTTCCAAGATCATCATAAAATGCATCTTTTGGGTACATTGTGTAGATATTATAACAACACCTACAAGTGCACAAGTTTTTAGATTAATAGGTCAGGGATTGAGAAGATTGAAGGAGTTAACTTTTCAAAATAAGTCAAACAATGTGTTTAACAATAATTTTAGCAAATTTATAATGTATACGGTGTTTTACCGTTTTATCCGTTATTTTTAGAGCCACAAAAAGGTGTATGTACTTTATTTTTCGGAAATTTGAGATTATACTACTTGTTAACTAAAATGTTTTACAAGGAAATCAAAAACTTGTTTCAAGTTTTTTTTTTTTGAAATTGTTTGCTATCATAGCCTTTTATTTAGGTCTAATATTTACCTTAATATATTATGTGGGTTCCAATTCCAGGTGAAGGTCGATCATTATATATAAACACATATATAAAACTATAAAGTCAATAAACCTTACATTGGTGGTTACGGAGCAACCAGTATTTTCAGTACATGAATATTCGGTATGTATCACAGTAAACGATTGCAATTTGTGCGTTCACACGGATGCATTGGCCGCAACATTGCAGTACACGATTTACTAAAATTGTCAAACTTGTTTTGTCACTTCTCGTTTCGTTACAGCGAACAGGGATTACCTGGTAGGTACCTAATGTTGTGAAAATTTCCCCTGCACTGTCGTGGTGGTCTGCGGATGTCCCTAAATTTTTAATGGCGTCTAATTTTATACAACAGTCAATTAACTGGGCGTATTTTTCTTCTTAAGTAGCGTTAATTAAAATATAATTAAAGTAAGTAGTAATCTAATCTTTCGTATAATTCGACATGAACTTTCACGAAGGGTATATCAAGTTTATAAGAATGAGGGAAATTAAACGTCTGACGCTACATTTTCGTGGGGTGATATCCGTCTTAATTCATTATAGTGATAATGAGAATTTGTGTTTCTTAGGGTGCGTGGGTAACAGCCAACTTCCTTTTCTCGGGGGCAACAGGAGTCCATTTTATTTTCGGCGTATCTAACGAAAATATTACAACACCTATTGTTCATTATCTGTGATACTAATGAGATATTTTACATTCAAAAGAGGAGGCAGGTGTCCAATTAATTAAACGAAAAAGTGGTAAAAAAGGCATACATTTAAGTTTTCGATACGTACGCATGGCTGACGTTGCATGAAGAGTCCTAGAGGGAAAATAGTTATATAATAATGTGATAAACGATTCCGCCGTTGTAAGCAAAAAAAGTAGCAAGTGAATATATTTTTGTATATATGATATATACATATCATATTCCAGATTAATAGCGTTTATCTTTGTTCTTTATTGAATAAACAAAATCAGGCACGCGTTGATAAATAAATAAATGAGACGATAAGATAAGCAAAGTAAAATAGTTAGGTATTGATATTATGTCAAAATAAAATTATATAAAACTAGAAACATTTTTTACAGTAGTCGTTTAAGTAATAGTAATCGTAATCGTAAATAATAGTTTAACTTTAATTTTAAATAAATATATATTTTTTAAATAAATAGTCGACTTAGTTGAACATGGTCGATTCATGTGAATGTACTTCGATACGATAAAAGTAAAACTAAAAAAATTAATTTTGTGAATTCACTGTATACGAGTAGACACTAAAATTAAACAATGTAATACTTAGCAATACAGCACATAGGCTAAATAATTAATAGATTCCAGGACCGGTCTTAACACCACTGGAATACTGTTATAAGTGCCACATTAATAAAGTACATCTTCAACTCCTATATTATATACATATGTATATAGTACAAGTATAGTTCAATCAAATAACGCCATTATATTCCGTAATACAACCCGTCTGCCATGTTGTGCGCCCACTCTAACCAAGATACGTGCCAAACTTCGAGTCGCGAACGTGAACCTAATTGCACTTATTGTTAGTACTAGTTTCAACGCGCTGGTCGATGCGTCATTTGTGTTCACGAAACGTCGAATAAGTTTGTAAAAATGTACGGACGGCGTCCTTCGCATGTTATGGTGGATTGTTGGGTAAACAATTTTGCGAAACTGACCTTTAATGGCAGTGAACTACGTTGTATCGTTGCATCGTGTAACTTGGATTTAGTCAAAATGATGGTAGCGTGTAATGTATGCCATTCGCCAAATTAGATTACCCCGAGATAATCAGATAATTTGTTTATAACGCTATCGTATCTGGCTTAGTATTGACGAAACAACGGATGTTAAAGGACAGAACATAGCTAACGTAGTGGTTGGGGGACTGGATGAGGCAAAAGCCATGGAAGGGCATTTGATAGCTTCAGAGGTGTTGACAAATCATATATACGCAAACAATTAGTGAGCGTGTGGCTAGCAGTCACCAGTCACTATGAGGCGAGGAGAACTTTGTAGTGAATAAGGCGGCTGGCCGGCGCCTAAAAAGGAACCTATACAAATTTAATCCATGTTACTGATAATTTATGGAAACCTTAGTAGCAGTACGGACACGTTATAGTGTTGGTGATCGTGTGGTGTTATATAAGTTTTGTGTCTTGTGACTGTGTTTCCTTTGTCAATTAGTTGGGCTACGACACTCACCATCACGTGTATAAGGCAACACCTGTTTAACACTTCGTAAAACTACTGATAGTTGTATCCTGGAACCGCCCCTGGTCTACGCATCTATAGGTATTTATTATTAACCTCCAGGCTCTACTTAGCACTATATAAATTAATATTTTGGAACAGTTCCAAACGAAATGAAGAGAAGAAACTGAGTATGTATAAAAATTGTGGTATCTAACACAACTTCGACACAAAATAAAGGGATTAAGGTTTATTACATGTCTGTTGCATTTTAGATAAGTAAGGGAATAATATTAGGTTACAGTGGCAATGAGTGTTATGTACAAATTATGTGTACACAATGTAATTGATAAAAGAATTCACCAAATTCACTTATATGCTGATACATTTAAAATTTTTGTGTCAAATTGGACTAAAGGTGCAAAATATATTTTTAATATTATTAAAATGTCTCGAAGAATCATTCCAGAACAAAAATGTCTTTATTGAACAAGCTTGACTTTGTTATCAAAGTCAAGCTTGTATTTTTTATTCACTGTCATATATGCAATGTAATATGTGACATTTCTTACTTGTACAAAGTTTGAAAGTGACTTTTATCACCCATAGCGTTGTCTATTTCACGCGTTCGTGTACCTCTCTTTCCGAAACAGCGAGATATCATTCAGCAACAGAGCATATCGTTTCTAAAAATGTTTAGTTTTAACATTTTTATGGTATAGATATTTAGCGTTATTTTATATAATTTCACTGTAGGTACATTTGAATCAATGGACAAACCGTCACTAACTTTAAAAAGTCGTAATATACATGTGACTATTATCTCGTACACAACGCGGTCTGATTTCAACTAATTATCGGTTTTTCACTTAGGGAGCGTGCTATATTTGCCTTCTGGCCCGTTTTCGTGCCCGACCCGCAACTTAAACAGAACCCTTCGACAAGGTCTCATATTTGTGTTAATTTTTGAACTATAAATAGTGGCATCGGAACACCCAGCATGACGGTAGTGTGTGTTTGGTTATCTGGACTACTTTGAAATTTAAATTCACTGCCCCACTGCCGCCGCTCTGCGCTTCTCGCTTTTGTGTGCGACTCCGGCGAGCAAACAAGTCAGGTAGCAGCACATCGTGTAATGCGCGTATAATGGGGTCCGTTTTATTTGCGGAACAGAACAAATATAGCGTCGAAATTCCGGCTACGAAAATCTAGTTTATTGCAGTAAAATTGTATTCGTTTCACGTTGGGTTTCCGTTTTTTTCTCTTTCGAGGTTAACACTTTAACACTTTGTAGAAAATGTAATTACGTGCGGTATTTAAAAAAATATATTGGATGCTTTCTCATATAAGAAATAGATGACTTACAAATTAGCGTAACTTCTTTAGAAACTACCTAAATAGTTCACACATAAAACCGACCTGTTTTGTTTACAGGATCTGTCCGGAAAGTAGTCAGACTGAATTAAAAAAGAATATATATATTATGACAATGTCGGTACGTTGCGTTAATATTCTTCAAAAGTAGGACATTTCTGCTTCAACACTTCATCATCTCAAACTCAGAAACCGGAATGGACTTTAACTCCCTCGTCACGGTTTCTTGAATGGCCTGGAGCCAGCCGTGTTGCCGTCCTTTCATAACCCGTTTGAGTCGGGGGAAGAGAAAGAAGTCTGGTGGTGCGAATCTGGGCTGTAGGGTGGCTGGGGAAGCGTTGGAACACGGTGTTTAGCCAGGTAGTCCATGTCATCGAAGAATCAAATTTAAACTTTGAACATGCTGCATCTCTTAAACTAAAGACATTGGTATAAGGCAAGTTGAGCTCAATCATAATGTTTTGGTGTGTAGTATGTCCAGTTTAGTCTAGTATCTCCAGTACGGTATGGCTCGGTATTGTCAGCGGTTCATCGCGACCGATGCGCTGCTTAGCTAAGACCCCCACCACCCAACGCTCGTAGAAAGTTCCCTCTTCGTCGCTTCGTCTAGGCGGGAAAAATTCAGTCCGACTACTTTCTAGACAGACCCTGTATATGCCTATAAACGAGTTCTTACTTTATGTTATTATAGAATTAAAAGTAATCAACTAGTTCGTTTATGTTCAACTAGTATTAAGTTGCCATTTCTTAAACATACATGATGTAATAAAAAAAAGGTGGCGTTTGTATAAGTAAGCGTTTTTAATGTCAAGTGTTTTGATTAATGAAGCGGTGTAAAACCGAAGAGAATCACCAGCTTATTTTCCACAAAACTTCCACTTAAAATCCTAACACTTTCCTGCTGATGTTGCCACTCCAAATGATCCAAATAGTTGAACAATCCTTAGTAAATAATACTATTTAGCGTGAGATGTGATTACTATTTTTCCGACTCAAATGACTTCCTGAACACGAATCTAAGATTGGTATAACCTTATCACCTCTGGCTTTTCCCCTAGGTGAAGAAAAATCTAAAAAATCCCATAGCATGGGAAAATAGCACAGCGGATGGGAAAATTCGTGAACAGGCAAGTCAATCCGACGGAGGGACGTATTCAGAATCTATAACCCCATAAACTCAAATCAAATAACCACACACCCTTGAATGTAAATCTGAGCATTAAAAATCACGTGCTTTGAAAATGACGAGCAAATGATTTCAAACATATAACCCATAAACCAACAGCTTAGAACCCCAAAACACCATAACCTCAACTCCGTATGAGTTCATAGGGGTTATATTGGAATCTGAATTTTATCTATGAATTTTTTTCACCTAGGGGAAAAACCAGAGGTTATAGGGTCAAACCAAGCTGAGATTCGTATTTAGGAGGTCCATTTTTTAGAAAAGTCTTTATAAGCTTAAGGCTTAATTTTTTCGATAATCTTGAATACAAGGTACAAAAACATGGGAATTAGCAAAGAAAAAAGTAAATCGCGTTGCAGATTTTTCGAATATATTCCAGCATTCGATTGTTTCTTTGAAACAGAAAATTGTAGAGTACTTATACCAAGTAACAAAACTTTTGTTCTTATACTTTTTTATCGCATATGTCCCATATTTTAAAGAAATATTATATCTAGGCTGTAGAACGAAAGATTAAATACGCTGTGTAAAATATTGGAAGGAATAAGAAAGGATCTTCCTCATGTTATCCATGTTCAATGATCTAGCCAGTTGGTACATTGATAATATAAATGGTTGGCCCAAAATTCTGTGTTTACTAAATAAACATTTTAAACTTTGCTTTGCTTATTATTTGTTTTTTATTTATGTTTTGTAAACCTTTTAGTAGTAATTAGTTTTATTTTAAAATATGTGGAAATATATAGTTAGGTATAGTTAGTTATACTGATGGTTGGTGGAATTTGAAAATTTCGTATTTTCGTAAGAAAGCGTGGGACCCATACCATATTTTAGAGGGTTACTACTAGATCTAAATGTTAGGATTGCAAAAAAAAAACACAATAGAAACTTGGAAATGTTTTTTTTTAATTGAAGCACCTCCAGAAATTCTTGACAACAGCATAACAACAGCAAAACAACAAAATTTGTGAATTTTTTGTCATAATTACTGTAAGAATATAAAATCTTTTTATTTTTGTTTTTCGTAAAATTTTCATTTTTACCAAAAATAAAGCTATTGAATAATCTCAGAAACGAAATGCTGGTAACAAATAAAAAATATAATTTCCATCTTTAACATATTACGAAATTTCCAAAAATATGAAATTTCAATACTGGAGTCTTTTTACATTTACTTGGTTGTTTAAAAAAATTCGCAAGAATTTTGGTGATATTTATGAATTTTGCATATTTTTGAAAAACTGTCGCATTTCGTTTGAAGTTTTTTTTTTGCTATTCTAGATTTCCATTTAGGTTAAGTAATAACCCCTAAGGTCTGGTGTCGGTCCCATATTTCTTTACGAAAATACGAGAATTTAAAATTCCACCAACTGCCACTGGTAAGTTCTTACTTTAGTAGTTTTACTAAAGTTATATCATGTAAACTAGTTTTTGAGTACATAATGAATCATTTCTTGGTGTGTTTATAGGGAACGAATAAAAATCTGTCACACCTATTATCTGTTACTTAACAGTTTTCTATTTGAACACGGCGTTTTGTGGATGTTGTCACTGGCGGTCATTAGAAGACACTTTACCTGGTTTTATACATCTTCAATGCCTTAATAGTGCCATTGTTTGAGAATAATATACGTGAAATCTTCCATTGTCCACGCAGACGCTACAGCTTTGGGTTGTTGGAAAATCAATAATAGCAATAAATAATCATTATTGTTACCTGACGGAAGATTAATTTCTTTTATAACTGTAAGTCACACCATAATAATAATATATTATGAAGATATCTACAGTATCTTGCGGGTATTCCCGCTGTTTGTATACCCACGTATAGTTTTTAAGACAAATTGATACCTGTATTAATACAACAAATCTAATTGAATATTTGCTGTATTTCAAATTTGTGTTATTAAATTGTACTGTTGCAATTATAATAATTATTTCTGTATTACAACTGGAAGGAAGTTTGCTATCAAAGTGATACGATATCTTTAAAGATAATACTATGTTTACCGTGCGTCCCCAGATGGGGTACCGCACTCTTGTAAACTTTCTTATTTTTCGTTTTTTGAAAACATATCTTCTTCTAAAAATAAATTCTTGATAAAAAGTTTTGCCATGGGCAGTAGTTAAACTGTTAAAAATAGTACAATTTCTATTAAGTGCCTTTATTTTTAATTTTGGTAAAAAAACTTTATTGAACAAAGTTGGTTGCAAACCGAAAGAGTGCTTTTGTACGGAGTTTGATCTATTCCCAACATTAACAACTACTTTTTACTTATTGAAGATAAGATAACTAAATGTGGTTGTAACTCGCAAAACAGTTCGCTAGTTAACTAAAAAAATCAACATTACTGGGGATATAAGAAATATAAATAAAGTAAAAAGGCAATACAATAATGTTGATATAGTCCTCAGCTATATATAAGACAATCCAAGATAATGCAATTTAGGAGAAGATTAGAAAACTTAATTAACTTAATCAAATTCGAAGGATTAAAAACCAACAAACTTCATCCATGTACGAGGTATGTAAATTAAGTAATGAGACTGGCAACGTCAAGAACAAGAATGATCGGAGAAGAGTTAAATTTGAATCACACCACTGTTCATCGGATTTTGACTAACGAATTGGGGATGAGAAAAATCTGTGCAAAAATGGTTCCAAAGATTATCGCAGGAATAAAAGGACTTAAAGGTGTCTTGACTTTTTTGGAATCGACTGAAAATGATCCCCATTTTATGGAACGTGTCATCATTGGTGATGAGACTTGTGTGTTTGAGTACGATCCGGAAACCAATCGCCAAAGCATGGAATGGCACACTTCAAGCTCTCCAAGACCCAAAGAAGCAAGAATGAGCAAGCTCGAAGATTAAATGCATGCTGGTTTGCTTTTTTGATGGCCAGGGAATTGTACACAAAGAGTTTGTGCCTTCAGGCCAAACAGTAAATCAACACTTTTACAGAGAGTTTCTTGAAAAACTTCTAAAAAGGGTCATGCGTGTGAGACCAAACATCAAGAACTGGATGTTGCATCACGACAATGCGCTTTGTCACGCAGCCATTTCAGTAAACGAGTAAACTTCAGTAAACTTCACTGAAGAGAAATTTCACATTTTTCAATTTATGAACACCCTGTACATTTTATCGCAAGTTTGCTACTGCCCATGGCATCTCAGGAGAAGCAAAACTTTTTATCAAGAATACAGTCAAGAAGTGCGGTACCCCATCAGGGCACACAGTATAGGTATGTATGTATCACGTTGACTTGAAGGAGTAGCAAATATTACCATCTTTAAAAAATTTGGACAGCTAAATAAAAACAAATGATCCGTTATCCAAGTACCCACCTGCCCAGAGCCACGAGGTGTGGTCTGGGTTTGTTAACGAATGTGTGCGAGCACGTTTTGCTTTACGGGAGGAGCACATGCGCATATACGTTTGTTGCTTACAGATATAAGAAGTCTCTCCTGTATACGAATATTCAGATTTTATTATAGTTTGAGTTGGTGAGGTCAGTTCGGTTGGTCCAATTACTTGGATTTTTACGATTCGGCAGGGAATGTTGGTTTGGTTCAATTCGATTGCAAACACTGAAAAAGTACTTCTAAAAGTAATAATTTCTTACCTCTTAAACTTACTGATACTGAATGTCCAAATTAGTTTCTACTACTAAATCTAAATGAATCTACCTCAAACAATGTTTAGATGTATAATGTTTTATTTGTATTTTTTAAACACTTTCTTCACTTCACTTGGTTTTGTCGTTTCCTTTAAAAAGTTCTTCAACAGTGGCAGAAACGTAGCGAAAATAATTCCGCTCATTATCTTTCACCATCAGAAACAATACATCCGGATTTGGCCAGTGCCAGTTTTTCTAGATGTCTTTGTTGAGATAATGTTATATGTTTTTATATTTTAAAAAGCGTTGTTGATGTTCGCTGCAACTGTTTTTTCTTGTTATAACGACATCACCAGTCTTTTCTCATTAACAGAAAACAGTTGCGTGTCGTATTAAGTTCCGTCTGCATTTCCATTAAAGCGTTAACACGAACGTAGGGGCTTCTCTGACTGCGCTAAATATCGTCCTTAAATTTACTCGTGACGGTCTTCGTCATCATCATCGTCCGTACCTTATTGCCTTTTAATATGTGGGGTTGTTGGATGGGACCCTCGCCATAAACAAGGCAACTCGGCCGATGGAATGCTTCTCCGTCATCCGAAAGAGATGGGTGCGGGAGTCGGCCGGCAGTAGGGCGTCGTCTGCGTGGGGGTACGCAACACACACCAGCACCTCTTTGGGCTACCGCCGAGAAATGGATTTCAGTAGAACTGGCGATGTAACTGAAATTTCCCACATATACATTATATTTGCAGGCCAATCGGATGCTCCTGTTTGTGGCCGTTTGTTACGGTTGGTTAATTCAGAGTAAACAAAAATGAGATTGTTAATTCAATATACGCTAATATCGAGTTGGTTTAACGAAACATTAAGGTTAGTAGTAGGTCGCTAAGAGGTTAACCTTGGGACGGGTAACCTCATGCGTTTCAAAGTCTCTTATTTTTTTATATAACCCAATTAGAGGTTCGCCAGTACAACAGTTGAGGGTGCGCTGTTTGTCATGCGTTTTAAGCCCATATGTTTGTTTAGGTATATAACCCATTAAGAGGTTCGCAAGTACGGCAGTTGAGGACGCACTGTCCGTCAAGCGTTTTAAGTCCATATTTTTGTTTAACAGTAATAACATTCTTCAATCAACATCTTGAGAATCTCAGCGTGTCCACCTGTCTAGTCCAAGCCACTGAATCGAAATCACTTCATTATCCATCGAAGGATATATACTTCTGACTAATTAACATCCATGAAGATATGGTGCGCGCAGTCGTACACAACCTATGGCTTATGAGGTTTCTAGGAGTGGGGAGTTCACGAGGTCTTTCCTTTTCTGTCAAGCTTTCGAAGGGTACGCATCGCAACATCTAACAATTAGCCTATAAATTACTGTGCTGTTGGAGTATTGAGGAACGTTTAATTATCCTAAGTTACGTGGGATATTTTAATCCATCGAGGTTTATGAGGATGGAAGATTAGTTCTTCAGTGCGTAATTGTAAATACCTTGCGTGTATTTTTAATCAGCGGATGCTGGATTATAACCACAGACTACGGTAATCACGTGTTGAAGCCCGTGAAGGGTAAGAGTTTCTTAAAGCCAAATTTTAGGTAGATATTTATTTGCATTGTGTAATAACTGTTTTAGGCTTCTTCTTAGACCTTTCTTCTTAGACCTTTCTTCTTAGGCTTTTTAATTCTTGGCACTAAACATTTTTGAGACCGTGCGTTTTGCGAAGAATTCTTAATATCAAGCGTTTTCCTACCGGACGTGTCTTCTGTACTGGTATTCTGAGATCTTTTGTTTGTGATACGCTGCGTTAAGGATTCTGGGATTCCTTCCTCTCCAACCAGGAGCCGAGTTTTGGACTAGTTGGATATCGGGAGTAAAGTACTACGTTTTATTACACCTAGCTGCATATCGAAAGTGAAGGACTACGTTCTACTACACCCAGCACCTGAAGATAAGTAATTGGTTATAAGAATTAACCTTTTTGTATAATAATTATCAGGATAATCATATTTTTTTATCTCTAGATTTATATGTACTTGTTTTCCCCCACATTATTAAAATGTAATTAGACTCACTCGTTTAAGTGACTTGCAACTAGTGGATTAATTTCTGAATATATTTTATTAAATTATAGTTAAGTTATATGGGAACTGTGCACTAACTGCAATTGCATTTGGTAAGGTATAGACATATATATGTATATATTGGATTCTTGTATATCATTAGTCGTAGACAAGACCGATACTGTGATAGTGTTTTTTTTAACATAATTTTAACTGGTAAAGAGATAAGAGAAAGAAAAATAATAAAGGTGATATTGCATTTCCCTAACATTTAGTTAATATGTTTTCTTTAATTTAGGATCTCTTCATTAAAACAAAGGCCGAGTTTCCAAACGGGACTCGAGAACCTGCCCTGGGATATAAAGGTGAACGTGGTGAGAGAACGTGCTTTGTCACCTTTTAAGAACTACGTGGCACGTTACCGTGGCAACGAAAACAAAGTCGTGAACTTTTGTCTTGCAGAATAGGTACCCTAATCGTAGGTACCCTCGTTGGATTCTGTTGATGTGGCATTGAACTAACATTTCAATGTTAGTGACGTACTATTATTTATTTTTACATCAGATTAATTTACATACCAACAGCTTCATCATCTTAGTCAATTGTAAAACAGTGAGTGAACCGATAAAATTGTCATGGGAATTCTCCAATGTGGGCGTGGCCGAACGTCGCGTCTCAGAAACCATTGTCCCACAAGATTATCGCTAATTATAATCACTTCTACTCATTGTTTTACAATCTGCTAAGATCAAGGGACGAAGTTAGTATATGTATGTATACAGTCTATGTACCGGGTGGGCAAATTTCGATGTTTTTATAGGGTATCTCGGTAACTGTAAGGGCTATGGAAAAATGAACCCACCTTTCCCGACCTCTTTTTTCGAGATAAATTCATTGGTGAAAACCAGAATTTGCTATATCTTTTCGTTTTCGAGTTGTAAACGAAAATTGATTTTTTTGAGTTTTCGATTGGTGTCGATAACTCGGTTGTTTGTAAAATTAGAAGAAATCTGTTTGCACGTTCTACAGGCACTTTTTTAGTAGAATAGGATTTCCTTAATAGATTTTTTTATCTTGTGTAGTTTTTCGAGTTATGGCATAAACTTCTATTTTTTTTTAAATGGAAACCATAGTTGGCTATGATTTAGCTAAAAAGAGGATTTTTTTCTCTTTACAACGATATATAGTTTGTGGGGTCTATGATGAGTGTTTATGCGGAAACAGTTAAAAATTTTAATTTTTTGTATAGGTATACTTACTTTGTTTTTTCTTTGCAGGAAGAAGTAAGTTTCTATAGTAACACATTGTTACAACAATGTTTTAATAATAATAACTGTTGCTATGGAAATTTACTCCTGCGAAAAGTCTAACATAAATACATAGTAACAGTCGTATATAATGAATGGTATATTAAACTTAAATAACTAATTATGACATATTAGTGACTAATTAATAATTAATTATAACATATTCATAACAAGAAAGTTTAACACACTTAACAATCAAATTTGTAACAAATAATGTATGTAAAAAATACGATACAATATATTTTACAAAAAAACAAAACTAGACAGATTAAAAAAAAAATACGAGCATGATTATTTACCTAAAGTTTTCAAATTGTCGTCCGTTGTTTGCGATGCACAGTTCACATCGCTTTGAAACACTTTTTGTTGCATTATAAATGTGAATATTTGAAACGGAATTCAGACAGTCTATAAGATTTTCTCTCAGTTGAACCAGTGTATTATTTGTCTTTTTGTATAAATTGTCTTTAATGGTTCCCCAAAAAAGAAATCTAACGGTGAGAGATCTGGCGACCGAGGAGGCCACTTTACTGGCCCATTGTTCCCTATCCATTTCTCCCCAAAATTAGTATTTAATAATTCCGAGATTAAATTAGTATTATGGGGTGGTGCCCCGTCTTGTTGAAAAAATACATGTCGTCTTTCGTTAAGTGGCAAGTTGTCTAAAAATTCTTCTGCTATGTGGTAGTTTATCATATTGTAATACCGTTGACCATTTAAATTGTCATCATAAAGTTGGTAAGCTAAAATGCGGTTATTATATAGGGCACACCATACACTAAAACCGAAACGTCCTTGATTTTGAACATCAACAGTCTGATGAGGATTATCTTCAGACCAATAATGTTTGTTGTGTCAGTTGAAAATTCCGGCACTACTTACGTAACTTTCATCTGTCCAAATGATATTTTTAAAAATAATTGGTCTTGCTCAATTTGTTGTAGGTACCAATTGCAGAAATCCAGTCGGCGTTCAGGATCAGTTGGAAGGAGCTGTTGTTGTTTCCTTATTGTATAAGGTCTAAATTTGTTGTTTTTTTAAAACTGAAAGTGCTCTTCGTCGCGATATACCAGACTCTGCTTCAATTTGCCTACTTGAAATTGAAGGATTTACGACTACCATACCAACAACATTTATGGCAACATCCTCAGCATCTTGAATACGATAATTTTTCTTCTACGTCTCTCCGTATTCAACGAGGTTTTCTTTTAGTCTACCAAAGATGGACATATTAGGTTGTCTCCTTTCAGGGTAGCGATTAAAATATGCTTCCGATGCAGCTTCAGAATTATATCCATTTTGAATAAAACACTCTAGCATATTAAACTTTTCGTAATTTTGATACGCCATCGCGCCTTGTCAATTTCTTTAATCGAAACTTTAAAACTATAATGCAAGCAAAAACCAAACATAAACAATTAATCAAACAGTAATGTGTAACTGTGTATTTACATCCCAATATCCAACTGTTCTGTTTTCAAAATGACAGGCGCCTACTGTGCAAAATCATTCAAATTACTATACTGTCCTTTATTAGAAAACATATGTTTTTAACTGTTTCCGCATAAACACTCATCATAGACTCCCACAAACTATATATCGTTGTAAAGAGAAAAAAATCCTCTTTTTAGCTAAATCATAGCCAACTATGGTTTCCATTTAAAAAAAATAGAAGTTTATGCCATAACTCGAAAACTACACAAGATATAAAAAATCTGTTAAGGAAATCCTATTCTACTTAAAAAAGTGCCTGTAGAACGTGCAACAGATTTCTTCTAATTTTACAAACAACCGAGTTATCGACACCAATCGAAAACTCAAAAAAATCAATTTTCGTTTACAACTCGAAAACGAAAAGATATAGCAAATTCTGGTTTTCACCAATGAATTTATCTCGAAAAAGAGGTCGGAAAGGTGGGTTCATTTTTCCATAGCCCTTTACAGTTACCGAGGATACCCTATAAAAACATCGAAATTTGCCCACCCGGTATGTATAGTTGCCACCAAATCAAAATTTTTGGGGCATATTGTGCCTAATTTGAAACGTATTTTAATTTTTTTACACAATGGTAAAATGAGATTGCAAATCCGCCTATCAGTTCCAAGTTATGAGGTAAAGGCGAATTTATTGTAGTGTATTATGTAGTGAAAATATTTTTTAAGTTAACAACTAGGCTGCTTTTACGTTTGTCTCATGTCAAAAGTCGTCAAGTCCCACAAGCGATTTAGTAGTTGTCTTAAGAGTGTTTAAACGTTGGTCTTATTTGTTTTTTACATTTATTGATTTACATTTTTTGCGCTTTTAGTTGCACCGAAGAAAAGTTTTCGTCATCAAAGTTTTTTATTATTCACAAAATAATGCCGAAGTTGTTTGTTTATTTATTGCAATTTACCAAATAATCCACTAGACCGGGAATACCTCTGAGGTATTTCCTTTACGAGTTCCTCAAAAAAAAAAATTAAAGCAATGGAAACTAATGTTGAATTTTCTTTTTGACTTCTGAGTCGTGTGTTTGAACGATTACCATACATTTTTACCGTAAATTTCACAATTTCCGATACCGATTTCTTTTTCACTTACAAGTGCTTTTACTTAACGAATCAGTAGGTTGTACAGAACTGGACTTGTTATAAAAGATAACACAAACCATTTAATTGCCATCATGAATTAAAAAAAAAAAAAACAGGACATCCAGACAATAATTTTTTTATCTTACATGCCTAATTTTTTGATATATTCCAAAATATTATAGTTAGAATGGAAACAGTGGGTCGAATGGTAAACATACCAAAAAAAATATTTGTGGCTTAGGACCAAGACAAGGTTCAACAAGGCAACTGCATACAACATTGTTTTGTGATGTATTTTCCTCATCAGTTGGAACAAAGAAGGAGAAAAAAATATGAAATGCAAGATGAACACGAAATGAAAAGGTAGTTATCGAAGCCTAGCCATATTTGCAACTTGGTGTCCATCGCTACCATTTTGAAACTCTAGAGTAGATATTCCAAGATGTTCGGCAGATACTGTCTAATCTTTAAACCAATGATACCTAATTAGAGTTTCAATGGAAATAGTTTGTAGAATTATAAACATGTCAATGAAAAAAGTATATCACTTAGAAGAAACAATAAAGGGGAAAAAGTGGTTAATTACTCTTATTACTTAGAAAAAAGTAGTTAATCAGGACTTATATAAAACACACAACTTACTTACTCAGGACTTATATAAAACAGGCAACATATATAAAAATCATTGAAATCGGAGAGTTCAGAGAGAGAAAAAAGTAGAGAGAGAGAAAAAATAGTTAATCAGGACTTATACAAAATTGGACTTGTTATAAAAGATAACACAAAACATTCAATCGCTTTCGTGAATTAAAAAAAAAAACAAGCCATCCAGACAATAATTTTGATGACATGCCTATTATATTTTTTTTTTGATATTCCAAAATATTATAGTTAGAATGGAAACAGTGAGTCAAATAGTAAACATATCAAAGAAAAATATTTGTGGCTTAGGACCAAGACAAGGTTCAACAAGGCAGCTGCATACAACGTTGTTTTGTGATGTTTTTCCTCATCAATTAGAACAAAGGAGAAATAAAAGATGAAATGCAAGGAGGTGAACACGAAATGAAAAGGTAGTTATCGAAGCCTAGCCATATTGGCAACTTGGTGTCCATCGCTACGATTTTGAAACTCTACAGCAGTAGCTACTCCAAGATATTCGGCAGCTACTGTCTATTCTTTAACCAATGATACGTAATTAGAGTTTCAATGGAAATAGTTTGTAGAATTATAAACACATCAATGAAAAATGGTGTCACTTAGAATCTAGAAGAAACGATAAAGATAAAAAAAGTGGTTAATTACTTTGGATTTCAAGAATGCTCTTTGTTGTAAAAGTAAAATCAAGTTCTCCACCCCATTCAACAAGGAATCAAACTGTTTTTGGTGTATTAACCTTCACATTTTCTAAGTATCTACTTCTGATATCTCCATATGTATCTACCTGCACTAAAATAGCGATTTACTTTCTCGAAACAATGACTTAAATGAACTAAAACAACCGGAATGTTTCCAATTATTATTGTTTCTATCGTGCCCACTCGGATCTCCGTAGAAAAATATTTTTACATAATCCCGATTTAATGCCAATAGTACAGGCCTCGTTTAATTTTATGTTCCACATTATTTACGTCTCGTATCGCGCTTATTACGCAGAAGAATAAATACAAAGACATGCCTACTGCGATACAACAATACTGCAACTAACAATAGTGCTTCCAGTGATGATTAAATTATGCGGTGGGTTGCGAAGACAATAACTTTTAATTTGTAAACGTGTATTTTTCATTGTGGCTCCTTTGTGCGGACGACTGAGAGACAATGCGCTTACGGGGTGACTCACGGACCATCCACCTTTTATTCTGGTAAATGAATAATAAAGGAACACCATGCTCGATAGCGACGGATGCAAATGGATAGTTTTAATATGCGGTATCCACGTGGTGTCGATCAATAAGTAACTGCTGCTGGAATAGACAAATTATTTGTGTGCCGTTGCTGTAAAGTCTATCTATACAAGGTGTCCCATACTAATAATATTTAAACTTTTAAAGGGCGTGCAGTTAATTTTTAAAACATTTTTAATTTGTCTCTGCATACATATGGGGTTGAAACATCTAACCCCTTCTTAGCTACCTAAACCTACCTAACACCTAAACACCTATTCCCTATTCGTTTTTGTATGATAATTTTTTTTTGTATAATCGAGAAAAAACTCATTTTATTGTAATATTTAAACTGACAAAACTTAATAAGAAGATACAAGATCATTTTGGACCCTGAAGCAGACATTGACGGTATATTTGAACAAAAAGTTTTTTTGATTAGTAGACAAAACTTAAGTATACAAAAATATCAGTTTTGAATATGATCCCGTTCCTTCCATATTCTTGGCATTTGTTTGGCATATTTTTTTTTCTACCCGATACCAGGCTATAAATAAAAAAAAAATATCTCCAAGCAATAAAAAAAAATGGTGAAATGGTTTAATTCAGAAAGGCTAAAAACTTGTATTGTGACTACATAGGTACTTACTTACCATCTAAATTGTTTTCACATTTGTTACACGAAAAAATGAGGAGCCCAGTTGGTATCTTTAATTCGAATAGTACCTTAAAATAAGCTTTACACACGTTACAAGTATTTAAATTTGTAGCTAAAGCGAATTTTTTGTGTCTGAGTTTGATAAATGCTCCTCAAATACTTATAACAGAATGAGTCTACATCGGGTTTACAACTTCTGATGCCATTTTTGGACCTATCAACATACAAAATGCGTTGTCTCGCTCAGTGTGCATACTGCATGCATTGCCTACACCAACGATGAAGAAACATAAATATAGCATTTGCTTTTTTACTCGCCTCACATATCCTGTGGAGGGATGCAAACTTAACCTTATGTATGTATAATGTTAAGACCTA